>ONZH01014334.1:0-78474 GCA_900303285.1 Rhinella marina
TGTACAAGAATAAACTACTATAATACTGCTCTATGTACAAGAATATAACTACTATAATACTGCCTCCTATGTACAAGAATATAACTACTATAATACTGCCTCCTATGCTACAAGAATATAACTATAATACTATAAAGTACTGCTCCTATGTACAAGAATATATAACTACTATAACTACTATCTGCTATGTACAAGAATATAACAATAATACGAATATAACTACTATAATACTGCTCCTATGTACAAGAATATAACTACTATAATACTGCTCCTATGTACAAGAATATATACTACTATATAATACTGCTCCTATGTACAAGAATATACAATAATACTGAATATAACTACTATAATACTGCCTCCTATGTAACTAGTATAATATAACTACTATAATACTGCTCCTATGTACAAGAATATAACTACCTATAATACTGCTCCTATGTACAAGAATATAACTACTATAATACTGCCTCCTATGTACAAGAATATAAACTACTATAATACTACTATGCTCCTATGTATACGAATATAATACTATAATACTGCTCCTATGTACAAAGATATAAACTACTATAATACTGCCTCCTATGTACAAGAATATAACTACTATAATACTGCTCCTATGTACAAGAATATAACTACTATAATACTGCTCCTATGTATTATACAATAAATATAACTACTATAATACTGCCCGTACCTATGTATAAGAATATAACTACTATAATACTGCTCCTATGTATAAGAATATAACTACTATAATACTGCTCCTATATACAAGAATATACAACTATAATACTGCTCCTATGTACAAGAATATAACTACTATAATACTGCTCCTTATGTACAAGAATATAACTACTATAATAATACTGCTCCTATGTACAAGAATATAACTACTATAATACTGCTCCTATGTATAAAGAATATAACTACTATAATACTGCTCCTATGTACAAGAATATAACTACTATAATACTGCTCCTATGTACAAGAATATAACTACTATAATACTGCTCCTATGTACAAGAATATAACTACTATAATACTGCCTCCTATGTACAAGAATATAACTACTATAATACTGCTCCTATGTACAAGAGCTCCTAATATAACTACTATAATACTGCTCCTATGTACAAGAATATAACTACTATAATACTGCTCCTATGTACAAGAATATAAACTACTATAATACTGCTCCTATGTACAAGAATATAACTACTATAATACTGCTCCTATGTACAAGAATATAACTACTATAATACTGCTCCTATGTACAAGAATATAACTACTATAATACTGCTCCTATGTACAAGAATATAACTACTATAATACTGCTCCTATGTACAAGAATATAACTACTATAATACTGCCTCCTATGTATAAGAATATAACTACTATAATACTGCTCCTATGTACAAGAATATAACTACTATAATACTGCTCCTATGTACAAGAATATAACTACTATAATACTGCTCCTATGTACAAGAATATAACTACTATAATACTGCCTCCTATGTATGTACAAGAATATTAACTACTATAATACTGCTCCTATGTACAAGAAATATAACTACTATAATACTGCTCCTATGTACAAGAATATAACTACTATAATACTGCTCCTATGTACAAGAATATAACTACTATAATACTGCTCCTATGTACAAGAATATAACTACTATAATACTGCTCCTATGTACAAGAATATAACTACTATAATACTGCTCCTATGTACAAGAATATAACTACTATAATACTGCCTCCTATGTACAAGAATATAACTACTGTAATATACTGCTCCTATGTACAAGAATATAACTACTATAATTACTGCCTCCTATGTACAAGAATATAACTACTATAATACTGCTCCTATGTACAAGAATATAACTACTACTATAATATAACTGCTCCTATGTACAAGAATATAACTACTATAATACTGCTCCTATGTACAAGAATATAACTACTATAATACTGCTCCTATGTACAAGAATATAACTACTATAATACTGCTCCTATGTACAAGAATATAACTACTATAATACTGCTCCTATGTACAAGAATATAACTACTATAATACTGCTCCTATGTACAAGAATATAACTACTATAATACTGCCTACCTATGTACCAAGAATATAACTACTATAATACTGCTCCTATGTATAAGAATATAACTACTATAATACTGCCTCCTATGTACAAGAATATAACTACTATAATACTGCCTCCTATGTACAAGAATATAACTACTATAATACTGCTCCTATGTACAAGAATATAACTACTATAATACTGCTCCTATGTACAAGAATATAACTACTATAATACTGCTCCTACTCTACAAGAATATAACTACTATAATACTGCTCTCTATGTACAAGAATATAACTACTATAATACTGCTCCTATGTACAAGAATATAACTACTATAATACTGCTCCTATGTACAAGAATATAACTACTATTAATACTGCCTCTTATGTACAAGAATATAACTACTATAATACTGCCTCCTATGTACAAGAATTATAACTACTATAATACTGCTCCTATGTACAAGAATATAACTACTATAATACTGCTCCTATGTACAAGAATATAACTACTATAATACTGCTCCTATGTACAAGAATATTAACTACTATAATACTGCTCCTATGTATAAGAATATAACTACTATAATACTGCTCCTATGTACAAGAATATAACTACTATAATACTGCTCCTATACAAGAATATACTATACTGCCTCCTATGTACAAGAATATAACTACTATAATACTGCTCCTATGTATAAGAATATAAACTTACTATAATACTGCTTCCTATGTACAAGAATATAACTACTATAATACTGCCTCCTATGTATAAAGAATATAACTACTATAATACTGCTCCTATGTACAAGAATATAACTACTATAATACTGCTCCTATGTACAAGAATATAACTACTATAATACTGCCTCCTATGTATAAGAATATAACTACTATAATACTGCTCATATTATAACTACTATAATACTGCCTCCTATGTACAAGAATATAACTACTATAATACTGCTCCTATGTACAAGAATATAACTACTATAATACTGCTCCTATGTACAAGAATATAACTACTATAATACTGCTCCTATGTACAAGAATATAGCTACTATAATTACTGCTCCTATGTACAAGAATATAACTACTATAATACTGCCTCCTATGTACAAGAATATAACTACTATAATACTGCTCCTATGTATACAAGAATATAACTACTATAATACTGCCTTCTATGTACAAGAATATAACTACTATTAATACTGCCTCCTATGTACAAGAATATAACTACTATAATACTGCCTCCTATGTACAAGAATATAACTACTATAATACTGCTCCTATGTACAAGAATATAACTACTATAATACTGCTCCTATGTACAAGAATATAACTACTATAATACTGCCCTATGTACAAGAATATAACTACTATAATACTGCTCCTATGTACAAGAATATAACTACTATAATACTGCTCCTATGTACAAGAATATAACTACTATAATACTGCTCTATGTACAAGAATATAACTACTATAATACTGCTCCTATGTACAAGAAATATAACTACTATAATACTGCTCCATGTACAAGAATATAACTACTATAATACTGCTCCTATGTACAAGATATAACTACTATAATACTGCTCCTATGTACAAGAATATAACTACTATAATACTGCTCCTATGTACAAGAATATAACTACTATAATACTGCTCCTATGTACAAGAATATAACTACTATAATACTGCTCCTATGTACAAGAATATAACTACTATAATACTGCTCCTATGTACAAGAATATAACAGTGTAGAAAAAGTGTAAATGTAAGACAGCAAGGAAGCCGTCTTACATTTAGAAGTGACACTGGGTGCGCTGAAGTTATGCAAAGGCCGGGTCGTCTTCACAACTTAGATTCACTGTAGTACCATTCCTATACCCTTCGACTGTCTCTAATGGCTGACTAATGGTGTTATCTGTGTATTTATTCCAGTTCTTCTTACACCGTGCATTCATAACATTGCTATGAAACTTTTATATTCATGTGTTGTGCCTGGTTCACCAGCAGGTGGCAGTGTATCTGGCAGAGAGAGAGATCTAGATAGAATGGAACTTACTATTCAATTCTCCCCCCTTTGGGCAGAAATGGGCTAGGCCTGCTTCCTACCAAGGGAGGGGTAGCAGGAGGCTATAGTCAGTTTTAGTTTTGACTGCCTACGGCCCCATAGACTATAATGGGCTCCATTAAGAGTCCGCTCAGAGGAAGATTTTTGAAGCAGAGACAAAAACCTCTCACTTTCTTTGGCCTGTCTTACCGATTTAGGTTGGAATCTGGGTGGCAGAGATCCAGTGACAGAGACGGAGTCTGTCCGAAGTTGTGATCCCGGAAGAGACACGTCATCGTTGAGAGAGAGCTGTTCTCACCCAAGCCCCTGAACATCGTTAGGATATAGCGGTGTTTCAGCCGTGAACATAAGACAGTGGATCCATGTTACATATTAGTATCTTCTTTGATTGTCCCGTATAATTTATTTTAAAATATTTTTCTGCAACAAAGTTACTTTTTATTAAAACAGCCCAATAGTTCAAAGAAGCCGAACACGATGTCGTCTCCCACTCGATCATTCAAATTATACAAAAACCAAGAACAAATTCTCTGTATCAGGTCAATTAATTGGGCAGTTATTTTTTGGACAGGAGACGGATTCGGCGTGTAGGAGTTCTTCATGGCACCTTCAATTTGCATATCGCATTTCGCGCTTGAATCTGTCGGACTGGAATTCTCTAATGTAGCTTTTGACTTTTAAAAGAATGCAAATTACCTGGCGAAAAAAAAAATTCCCTCTTTTTTTTTTCCCTATTTGTCGTCTTGTAGGTGAAGGCGAGCTGCTTAGCTGCTTGTCGTAATTAGCCGGCCCGCTCAACAAAATTTCTCTCCTTTTCTGAAAAAAAAAAAAAAATGGCAGATTCGGGTCACAGATAAGAATCCCCGCAGGCGATATCGTCTTCAGAAGACATTTTCACATTACTGCTTCCCAGCAGGAGTTTGGTCTGCCTACAGCGAAAGAAAATCTATTAGCATCCTTAAGAATGATAACCAAATGCGGAGACGCCGGGTCACCGAGAAAATGATGTGAACAGCAGTAAAGTGTGATTAGGAAATCAGAGACTTTACCCAACTTTTATTTACACAGCAAAAAAATGTAAAATCAGGGGTAAAATGGAGCAAACGAGAGAACAAAGCAAAATCTGCAGCAGCAACTCTGCCCTGTGTAAGACTGCAGACGTCATTTCACAGTTCATATAGTTACTCCGTGAATCCTGTACTTCTCTTATATCCATCGGCTCTTATACTCCACTCACATCCAGAGCTAACCCTGATGGTTCAGGATCTGCAAGCTCTCTGTACTATGGGAGTTGTAGTAGACAGGCTTCATTAGGCACCAGAGGCACATGCCTATGGGCAGCCCCCGGGGTAGGGCACCAGTTGCTCAGGGTTAGTGCTGATGATGTAGTCTCTGTTTGCTTTGTAGGTGATTATCATAATAGTTTGATAATATGTAGGGGGAGGGGCTTCCTGAACAGAAGAGACAAATATGACCAGCTCGTCCGTTCCTGTCTCAGGGCAATGGAGGAGTCTCTCCGCACATGCAAAATTAAATCCAAAAAATGTAGCACCCTGGGGTACATGCTGTGATCTTTATAGATAGCTCTGAGATGATGGGAATGGGGGTCCTCACTGTGTCCAGGTGCAGAATGGATGGAGAGGTGAAGTAATGGAAGCCGCTGAGAACAGTAGCGTGCCTTTTGGATATACTTTTGTATTGGGAACACCCCTTTAAAAATGTAAGAATTAGGACAAGTCTAATGCAGCATGGCACCCGACCAGTGTAGAATATTTTTGGTGGGACAACACCTTTAAGAGGAGTATACGGTACCAACCTATCTTATACAGTTGCAGGCTCCTGACGTGACGTTATATTCTATATAATAACTATTCTGGTGCATCTCATTTTACGACTGTGGTACCAGTCCTCTATTATTCCTTCTAGGAGTTATGAATACATTACCAGCAGTCTGCCACGAAGGTCCAGATAGATTTTACCGGTATGGGGTGGGATGAGTCCCTGCACAGTCTGATAATATCAAAATCTTATCATTATCCAGTTAAACTCCCCAGCTGGTAACACCCATCTGGACCTTTATTGCACACTGTTAGTAATTCATAACTTTTAGCAGGAATAATACAGGAATAGCACAACATAGAGTCATAAGAATAGATGCCCCAGAATTCTTATTACATGGGGAATGCATGTAGTCACTAAAACAGACAAGTCAGGAGCGGGGACTAGTCCAGTTTGAACCATCAAAATGAGTCCAAAAACCCAGCTAGATTTTAATTAGGTTCGGTTTCCGTTAAAGTTTTTTTTTTCCCTAATGGGCCCTTTACACAGGCCGAGAATTTTAAAGATAAAAGCTAACGAGCGTTCACAGGAATCTTCATTAGCAATTATCTGACGGTGTAAATGTACCGCCGATTACCTGAAGATATGTATATAAATGTGTTTCCTCCACTGATGAGCAGCAGATTGTCAGGAAGGAACGCTTCTGTATGGGGACGAGCGATGGCATTAGTGATCACTCCTCCACAGTATGGGGAGCAGTGATCACTGCAGGTAAATGTGTCTCCTCCACCAGCAGATTGTCAGGAAGGAACACTATCTTTCCGATAATCTGCTGCTCGTGTAAAGGGACCTTAAGGTCTTGTTTTCTTTGGCTCGATACAATTTGTCCAGTTGTTACATTTTTATTTCTCTTGTGTCCTAATGGGATTATTAGACCGAATAACTTTCTGATCAATAGCCAGGTGCCAGAGAGCAGGGAATTTGGCCTCAGAGTTACTGGATTATGTGTTGGATTACACTGGTTGTGGCCTTCAGAAAGACCTTCCATGGAAGTAGATGGCAATTGGAAGGAAGATCTTGGTAAAAGAAGAGCTGATGGCTAAAGAAAAGTCCATTCCTGACTGCTGGCACGTAACATATACAAATTGACAGAGACACCAACATAGAAAATGGATAATCTAATAATGAAGTGGCTGAAGCAGTGATATAACAGGAGAAATGACCAGACCAAGATAAGTTAGGGCCCTAATAGTGGAAATACACTGTCTGATGTACGGGCAGTGCGATTGAGCGTACAGGTAGAACATCAATCAGCGCTCATTCATACTTGCCCGATTACACAGACCGATCCAAACAGAATGCGAGAGAAACGATTCGCTCACCAATGGCCATTGCCTCTTGCTGTGCCAAAGCATATAAAGAACACAAAACTAGCTAGCTGCAAAGCGGAGGAGGCAACATGAACTCGCCCCACCAGGGGACCCCATTCTCGTTACTGCTTCCCGACTTTCTAATAATTTTACTGCAGCTCTGGGGTTCCCCATTTTTCTGGATCTTCTTTGAGATGTTTCTCCACCTTTGATTGGAGTCACCTGTGGTAAGTTCAGTGGATTGGACATCATTTCGAAAGACACAGCCCTGTCTATATAAGATCTCACAGCTGACGGTGCATCAGAGCAAAAACCAAGTCATGAAGAGGAAAGAACTGCCTGTAGAGCTCAGAGACAGGATTGTGTGGAGGCTCAGATCTGGAGAAGAGGACAAAAACATTTCTGCTATAATAAATGTTTCCAAGAGTACAGTGGTCTCCATAATTCTTACATGGAAGAAGTTTGGAAAAACCAGTACTCCTACTAGAGCTGCTGCCCCACCAAACTAAGTAATCAGGGGTGAAGAGCCTTTGTAAGAGAGATGACCAAGAACCTACTAATAACACAGGTTGAGCTCCAAATATCCGGTCTGCAGATGGGAGAAACTTTGAGAAGGTCAACCATCAACGACACTCATCACCTGCCCAAAACCATCCCTACAATGAAGCATGGTGGTGGCATCTGGTTAGGGGGGAGGGAAAGCTGAATGGAGCAAAGTCCAGAGATATTCCTAATGAAAACCTGTCCAAAGCTCTGGACCTCAGATTGGGCCGAAGGTTCACCTTCCATCAAGACAATGACCCTAAGCATACGGCCAGGAGAACACATGAGCAGCTTAGGGACAACTCTGGGAATGTCCTTGAGGGGCCCAGCCAGAGCCCTGAACCCAATGGAACATCTCTGGAGAGATCTGGAAATGGCAGTCTACCAACGGCCTCCATCCAACCTGACAGAGCTGGAGAGGATCTGCAGAGAAGAACGGCCGAAAATCCCCAAATCCAGGTGTAAACGTTGTGGTATCATCTACAACAAGACTGGAGGCTGGAATCACTGCCAAAGGGGCTTCAACTAAGTCCTGAGTAAAGGGCTGAAGACTTATGTCCCGAGTAAAAGGGCTGAAGACTTATGTCCCGAGTAAAGGGGCTGAAGACTTATGTCCTGAGTAAAGGGGCTGAAGACTTATGTCCTGAGTAAAGGGGCTGAAGACTTATGTCCTGAGTAAAGAGGCTGAAGACTTATGTCCTGAGTAAAGGGTCTGATGACTTATGTCCTGAGTAAAGGGGCTGAAGACTTATGTCCCATGTAAAGGGGCTGAAGACTTATGTCCTGAGTAAAGGGGCTGAAGACTTATGTCCTGAGTAAAGGGGCTGAAGACTTATGTTCTGAGTAAAGGGGCTGAAGACTTATGTCCTGAGTAAAGGGGCCGAAGACTTATGTCCTGAGCAAAGGGGCTGAAGACTTATGTCCTGAGTAAAGGGGCTGAAGGACTTATGTCCTGAGTAAAGGGGCTGAAGACTTATGTCCTGAGTAAAGGGGCTGAAGACTTATGTCCTGAGTAAAGGGGCCGAAGACTTATGTCCTGAGTAAAGGGGCCAAAGACTTATGTCCTGAGTAAGGGGCTGAAGACTTATGTCCTGAGTAAAGGGGCCAAAGACTTATGTCCTGAGTACAGGGTCTGATGACTTATGTCCTGAGTAAAGGGGCTGAAGACTTATGTCCTGAGTAAAGAGGCCGAAGACTTATGTCCCATGTAAAGGGGCTGAAGACTTATGTCCTGAGTAAAGGGGCTGAAGACTTATGTCCTGAGTAAAGGGGCTGAAGACTTATGTCCTGAGTAAAGGGGCCAAAGACTTGTGTCCTGAGTAAAGGGGCTGAAAGACTTATGTCCTGAGTAAAGGGCCAAAGACTTATGTCCTGAGTAAAGGGGCTGAAGACTTATGTCCTGAGTAAAGGGGCTGAAGACTTATGTCCAGAGTAAAGGGGCTGAAGACTTATGTCCTGAGTAAAGGGTCTGATGACTTATGTCCCGAGTAATGGGGCTGAAGACTTATGTCCCGAGTAAAGGGGTTTAAGACTTATGTCCTGAGCAAAGGGGCTGAAGACTTATGTCCCGAGTAAAGGGGCTGAAGACTTATGTCCCGAGTAAAGGGGCTGAAGACTTATGTCCCGATTAAAGGGGCTGAAGACTTATGTCCCGATTAAAGGGGCTGAAGACTTATGTCCCGATTAAAGGAGCTGAAGACTTATGTCCCGAGTAAAGGGGCTGAAGACTTATGTCCTGAGTAAAGGGGCTGAAGACTTATGTCCTGAGTAAAGGGGCTGAAGACTTATGTCCTGAGTAAAGGGGCTGAAGACTTATGTCCTGAGTAAAGGGGCTGAAGACTTATGTCCTGAGTAAAGGGGCTGAAGACTTATGTCCTGAGTAAAGGGGCCAAAGACTTATGTCCTGAGTAAAGGGTCTGAAGACTTATGTCCCGAGTAAAGGGGCTGAAGACTTATGTCCTGAGTAAAGGGGCCAAAGACTTATGTCCTGAGTAAAGGGGCTGAAGACTTATGTCCTGAGTAAAGGGGCTGAAGACTTATGTCCTGAGTAAAGAGGCTGAAGACTTATGTCCTGAGTAAAGGGTCTGATGACTTATGTCCTGAGTAAAGGGGCTGAAGACTTATGTCCTGAGTAAAGGGGCTGAAGACTTATGTCCTGAGTAAAGGGGCTGAAGACTTATGTCCTGAGTAAAGGGGCTGAAGACTTATGTCCTGAGTAAAGGGGCTGAAGACTTATGTCCTGAGTAAAGGGGCTGAAGACTTATGTCCTGAGTAAAGGGGCTGAAGACTTATGTCCTGAGTAAAGGGGCTGAAGACTTATGTCCTGAGTAAAGGGGCTGAAGACTTATGTCCTGAGTAAAGGGGCTGAAGACTTATGTCCTGAGTAAAGGGGCTGAAGACTTATGTCCTGAGTAAAGGGGCCGAAGACTTATGTCCTGAGTAAAGGGGCCAAAGACTTATGTCCTGAGTAAAGGGGCTGAAGACTTATGTCCTGAGTAAAGGGGCCAAAGACTTATGTCCTGAGTACAGGGTCTGATGACTTATGTCCTGAGTAAAGGGGCTGAAGACTTATGTCCTGAGTAAAGAGGCCGAAGACTTATGTCCCATGTAAAGGGGCTGAAGACTTATGTCCTGAGTAAAGGGGCTGAAGACTTATGTCCTGAGTAAAGGGGCTGAAGACTTATGTCCTGAGTAAAGGGGCCAAAGACTTATGTCCTGAGTAAAGGGGCTGAAGACTTATGTCCTGAGTAAAGGGGCCAAAGACTTATGTCCTGAGTAAAGGGGCTGAAGACTTATGTCCTGAGTAAAGGGGCTGAAGACTTATGTCCAGAGTAAAGGGGCTGAAGACTTATGTCCTGAGTAAAGGGTCTGATGACTTATGTCCCGAGTAAAGGGGCTGAAGACTTATGTCCTGAGTAAAGGGGTTTAAGACTTATGTCCTGAGCAAAGGGGCTGAAGACTTATGTCCCGATTAAAGGGGCTGAAGACTTATGTCCCGAGTAAAGGGGCTGAAGACTTATGTCCCGATTAAAGGGGCTGAAGACTTATGTCCCGATTAAAGGAGCTGAAGACTTATGTCCCGAGTAAAGGGGCTGAAGACTTATGTCCTGAGTAAAGGGGCTGAAGACTTATGTCCTGAGTAAAGGGGCTGAAGACTTATGTCCTGAGTAAAGGGGCTGAAGACTTATGTCCTGAGTAAAGGGGCTGAAGACTTATGTCCTGAGTAAAGGGGCTGAAGACTTATGTCCTGAGTAAAGGGGCTGAAGACTTATGTCCTGAGTAAAGGGGCTGAAGACTTATGTCCTGAGTAAAGAGGCCAAAGACTTATGTCCTGAGTAAAGGGTCTGAAGACTTATGTCCCGAGTAAAGGGGCTGAAGACTTATGTCCTGAGTAAAGGGGCCAAAGACTTATGTCCTGAGTAAAGGGGCTGAAGACTTATGTCCTGAGTAAAGGGGCCAAAGACTTATGTCCTGAGTAAAGGGGCTGAAGACTTATGTCCTGAGAAAAGGGGCTGAAGACTTATGTCCAGAGTAAAGGGGCTGAAGACTTATGTCCTGAGTAAAGGGTCTGATGACTTATGTCCCGAGTAATGGGGCTGAAGACTTATGTCCTGAGTAAAGGGGTTTAAGACTTATGTCCTGAGCAAAGGGGCTGAAGACTTATGTCCTGAGTAAAGGGGTTTAAGACTTATGTCCTGAGCAAAGGGGCTGAAGACTTATGTCCCGATTAAAGGGGCTGAAGACTTATGTCCCGAGTAAAGGGGCTGAAGACTTATGTCCCGATTAAAGGGGCTGAAGACTTATGTCCCGATTAAAGGGCTGAAGACTTATGTCCCGATTAAAGGGGCTGAAGACTTATGTCCCGAGTAAAGGGGCTGAAGACTTATGTCCTGAGTAAAGGGGCTGAAGACTTATGTCCTGAGTAAAGGGGCTGAAGACTTATGTCCTGAGTAAAGGGGCCGAAGACTTATGTCCTGAGTAAAGGGGCCAAAGACTTATGTCCTGAGTAAAGGGGCTGAAGACTTATGTCCTGAGTAAAGGGGCTGAAGACTTATGTCCTGAGTAAAGGGGCCGAAGACTTATGTCCTGAGTAAAGGGGCCAAAGACTTATGTCCTGAGTAAAGGGGCCGAAGACTTATGTCCTGAGTAAAGGGGCCAAAGACTTATGTCCTGAGTAAAGGGGATGAAGACTTATGTCCTGAATAAAGGGGTTTAAGACTTATGTCCTGAGCAAAGGGGATGAAGACTTATGTCCCGATTAAAGGGGCTGAAGACTTATGTCCTGAGTAAAGGGGCTGAAGACTTATGTCCTGAGTAAAGGGGCTGAAGACTTATGTCCTGAGTAAAGGGGCTGAAGACTTATGTCCTGAGTAAAGGGGCCGAAGACTTATGTCCTCAGTAAAGGGGCTGAAGACTTATGTCCTGAGTAAAGGGGATGAAGACTTATGTCCTGAGTAAAGGGGCCGAAGACTTATGTCCTGAGTAAAGAGGCTGAAGACTTATGTCCTGAGTAAAGGGGCTGAAGACTTATGTCCTGAGTAAAGGGGCTGAAGACTTATGTCCTGAGTAAAGAGGCCGAAGACTTATGTCCTGAGTAAAGGGGCCAAAGACTTATGTCCTGAGTAAAGGGTCTGATGACTTATGTCCCGAATAAAGGGGTTTAAGACTTATGTCCTGAATAAAGGGGTTTAAGACTTATGTCCTGAGCAAAGGGGATGAAGACTTATGTCCCGATTAAAGGGGCTGAAGACTTATGTCCTGAGTAAAGGGGCCAAAGACTTATGTCCTGAGTAAAGGGGCCGAAGACTTATGTCCTGAGTAAAGGGGCCAAAGACTTATGTCCTGAGTAAAGGGGATGAAGACTTATGTCCTGAATAAAGGGGTTTAAGACTTATGTCCTGAGCAAAGGGGATGAAGACTTATGTCCCGATTAAAGGGGCTGAAGACTTATGTCCTGAGTAAAGGGGCTGAAGACTTATGTCCTGAGTAAAGGGGCTGAAGACTTATGTCCTGAGTAAAGGGGCTGAAGACTTATGTCCTGAGTAAAGGGGCCGAAGACTTATGTCCTCAGTAAAGGGGCCGAAGACTTATGTCCTGAGTAAAGAGGCTGAAGACTTATGTCCTGAGTAAAGGGGCTGAAGACTTATATCCTGAGTAAAGGGGCTGAAGACTTATGTCCCGAGTAAAAGGGCTGAAGACTTATATCAAAGTAAGATTTTAGGTTTTCCTTTTCTTTAAATTACCAATTATTTGGAACATTCTCCTTTCACCTTGTAATTATAGGGCATTGAGTGCAGAATGAGGGGGTGTGAAGACTTTCCCAATGCACTGTATGTACAGTATCAGTCCAGTGAAGAGGAGGAGATAATGTAACAACCACATCCTATTTACATAGATAGATGTAACATTTTATTACTTTTTGTAATGGGCTGCACTCGGTTTTACATTCCTACTATTGCAATTATATGGCCCTGACCCCTCTCCTTCCGGCGACAGCGCAGAAGTGTGAAAAACTGGGTTTTACCATAAAAACCAGATAATGGTTAGACTCATAAAAGGGTTAGTTGAACAGTTAGCCGTTGTAAAATCTTCATTTTCATAATGTATCCCAGAATGCCCGGCTCCCACGCGTTTTATTCATTTAATGGCATGTAGAGGAGGCTATTAATTGCTTCAAAGAAGATTTTTCCTGCTCAATAATAATAAGCTGTGACCCGGGCGCAGATTTTTCTGTATTAAATGTGTCGGCCATTTGAGCGCACATTTTCCACATCTTGTCAGGACGCGGCTACATTTACATAGTGGGAAAAAAATTGCTATGAAAATGTCAAACAGGAAATAAGAAGTGTCTAATGGGCAGACGGTCGCGTCCTTCATACATTTCTGTATCACTCCGTCTGTGCCTGAATTTGCAGGCGGGATTTCATTTATTGGCGAGTTTAAAAGGGAACGAAATGACCTATTGATTAAATTTTTTTAAGAACTTTTGGTGACTTTTCAAAACTTTCCATGTCAATATCTGTACTTTAAAAAAAATACTGAAATCCGGCAGTTTTCATTCTGACCACCGAGCCTTACACATATTATTTCTCAGCAGTCATCTCATTATCATAAGAGGGCAGGGTTACAAGGACAGGTATCCAATGTATTATAAAGCTGGAGGCAGATAACACAGGATCCACCACTGACATTAGGTGATAGTCAAACTCACCTCCTCCCCCTCCCTGTACAATGACCTATCTACAATCTACAATCACAAAACAGAAAAAAGAATAGGAGTTGGAATCTGGTTTTAATTAATGAAGATGTAAAGGTGGCAATTTCTCTTTAATTTATATTTGCAATTTTTTTTATTTTAAATTTTAAAATATCCAGAACCAAACACCTGCAGAACATGGGCCAAGAGTGAAACACGTCATATACATATCCTACCAACAGAGGGCGCTATAATAGATCTATAATATACTATAACAGAGACTAAAAGAACACTCTTGGCCAGGGATCAGCAACCTTCGGCACTCCAGCTGTTGTGAAACTACAACTCCCAGCATGCTCTTTCCTCTTGTGTAGGAGTTTAGACAGCAGCCAAACAAGGGTGCATGATGGGAGATGTAGTTTCACAACACCTGGAGTGCCGCAGGTTGCTAACCCCTGCTCTAGGCAAAACTGATACCTTGTTTTATGTCTAATCAGCATAGGCTTAATACTTTTCACAGCTGAAGTTTTGTTTCAGTTACATTCAGTCTATGCTATTGTCTTCAGCAGCTGGAAACATTTCTTTGCTGTACTGATTTTTTACATTGCATCAGGACAGGGAACATGCATCAGGCTGTTTATCTCGCAGAGGAATGTGTAGATTGGACACAACTAGAAAAAATGAAAAACAACACAATGCACAGCACTCTGTATACACAAATAAAGTACAAAAATTCCATAGTAATAGAAAGTCTTCTGGTGCAAATGCTTCGCTTATTTTGTAAATTTGAGATTCTTGTACAAAGCTATCTGGGCCCGTCTGCCAAACGTCAAGGCGATCTCTGTAAGACGGGAACCTAACACTGATACTACCTGTTATGTGCCATAATGACCTCCATAAAATTCAGGGAGTGCAGGTTCCACATGCATGCTGGCTCCACTCTGCCTTTTACCATTTTTGGTGCCATAATGGCCTCCATTAAATCCAGGGAATGCAGGTACCAACATGCATGCTGAGCCCACTCTATACCTCACCTGTACACAACTGTAGCAAACCCTCAGCTGTGAGAAGCATTCAGGTCTTCAGACTAGATTTATACAAGAATGTTCCCATTCACTGACAGCAAGAAGAGATCTTGAAAGCTTCAGGTTTCACCCCCGATCCATACTGCTGTGATCGGCACCCCCAATCTCTATTTCTCTGCACCCCGCACTTCATGCTGCTCCAATCATTGTCTATGGGAATCCTGCACATAGGTGAGTACGGCGCTCGACTATTTCCTACAGGTCCTATAGCAGGGATACCCAACCTGCGGCCCTCCAGCTGTTGCAAAACTACAACTCTCAGCATGCTTGGAAAGCCTACAACTATCGGTCTACAGCAGGGCATTGTGGGAGTTGTAGTTTTACAACAACTGGAGGGCCGCAGGTTGGGCATCCCTGTCCTATAGAGATGACACCGTTTCATATTATGGCACAGTATTTGGTTCCGCTGGGGCGGTATTTTGTTCTGCACTATGGTACTGCTGACCCGCCTACTTCTGTTGTCCCGCCTTCTGTCTATTTGGACCCGCCTATAACATGGGGCCACTTTTAGTTTTTTTTTTTCAGAATACCCCTTTCGTCCAAAATTGAATGATTTTAAGTATCTTTTTCTTCTCTGGAGCTGTTTTTGAGGCTCCAATAGAGTTCTCACCAAGGGCCCCTTTATTCTAGGGATCATTCGGTGGGGGTAACATGGTGTCTTTCATAGCAGCAGATTCCCTCATCATCCGGTCCATGTTTAGGGAGTAAATAGCAGGATCCGCCATGTTCCCTGCATGAGCAGGAGGGTCTGATAACTGCGAGCAAAACAACCTTCAGAACCAACAGTTCTCCAATGTACAGGGACAACAAGCGAGCAGACGAGCGCAATAACATGAAGGACGAGCGTAGCAGAAGACGCCGCTTTTCCCACTGACAGGTATCAAACTAATTAAGAGAAGGTCACAGACAGAACGCGCCCCGGGCACTATGGCGCTCCAGCATGTCCAGGCTGATTACAATGTGACACCTGGGGACTTGTTATCTTCTTGGCCGTATACATTGTATCTCATCGCCATAATTACCTCACTAGAGAGTCCACCAGGAAAACAGATTTATTGCGGAGCCTGAAGCTGCGTCGCCGCCATTAATCCCTCCTATGATATTCCTGATCCTCACCCTCCCCCCATAATGAGCGATATAAGGTGAAGGACGCCGCACATACAGTCCATCATCACCGCAGTCCACAATTTATTTTCGTTTCTTGCCCCTTTCGTTGACCAGGGGTTTCTAACATTTTACACCTCTGGTAGCCAGGACAATTTTCGCGGTTTTAACGTACAAAAAAAACTTGAAATACAAAATAAAAAAATATAACACACACACAAACAGACACCTTCATGCAACTTTGCGTCAAAATGCTATTTTTGCTAAAAGTTTGTATTAGTGGATAAAAATGTAACCCAAACAGAACATTATATGGGCCACACCAGCTGCAGGCTGCACATTGTGTATTATTGTTATGAATTATTTGAAAAAAATTAAACATTTGCACTTCACTTGCTCATTCAAACAGAGGTTTACACAAAAAACATGCAAATGTAATATATATAAATACACATATATATAGATATAAGTATATACATAATCAAAAACAACGTAAAAAACACTGGAACAGAGGCCACGACATGATCATCATTCACGTAGATACAAAAAAGATACACTGTACTCGGCAAACCACTTATATGTTATCAGAATCTATAAGTGGTTACAGTGCCTTGCGAAAGTATTCAGCCCCCTGGAACTTTTCAACCTTTTGCCACATTTCAGGCTTCAAACATAAAGATATAACATTTTACATTTTTGGTGAAGAATCAACAACAAGTGGTCACAATTGTGAAGTGGAACGAAATTTATTGGATCATTTTGACTTTTTTTGTAACAATAAAACTGAAAAGTTGGACGTGCAAAATTATTCGGCCCATTTCCTTTCCCTCCAGAAGTTGATCTCTGATCTCTGAATGATCCAATGTCGTCCTGAATGACTGATGAAGATACATAGAATCCACCTGTGTGTAATCAAGTCTCCGTATAAATGCTCCTGCTCTGTGATAGTCTCAGGGTTCTGCATCATGAAGACCAAGGAACACACCAGGCAGGTCCCTGATACTGTTGTGGAGAAGTTTAAAGCCGGATTTGCAGACCAAAAGATTTCCCAAGCTTTAAACATCCCAAGGAGCACTGTGCAAGCGTCATATTGAAATGGAAGGAGTATCAGACCACTGCAAATCTACCAAGACCTGGCCGTCCCTCTAAACAAGGAGAAGACTGATCAGGGATGGAGCCAAGAGGCCCATGATCACTCTGGATGAACTGATCTACAGCTGAGGTGGGAGAGTCTGTCCACAGGACAACAATCAGTCCAACACTTCACAGATCTGCCCTTTATGGAAGAGTGGCAAGAAGAAAGACATTTCTCACAGATATCCATAAAAAGTCTGGTTTACAGTTTGCCACAAGCCCCTGGGAGACACCAAACATGTGGAAGAAGGGGCTCTGCTCAGAGGAAACAATGCAAAACGATATGTTTGGTGTAAAAGCAGCACAGCTCATCCCCCTGAACACACCATCCCCACTGTCAGACATGGTGGGGGCAGCATCATGGTTTGGGCCATCAGCAGGGACAGGGAAGATGATGGATGGAGCCAAATACAGGACCATTCTGGATGAAAAGACCTGAGACTAGGACGGAGATTTATCTTCCAACAAGACAATGATCCCAAACATAAAGCAAAATCTACAATGGAATGGTTCAAAAATAAAGGTCTCCAGGTCTTAGAATGGCCGAGTCACAGTCCAGACCTGAATCCAATGGAGAAGATGTGGAAAGAGCTGAAAACTGCTGTTCACAAACGTCTCCATCCAACCTCAAAGAGGAAGAATGGGCAAGAATTTCATCTCTAGATGTGAAAACTGATAGAGACATCCCCCAAGAGACCGCAGCTGGAATCGCAGCAAAGTATTAATGCAAGGGGGATGAATAATTTTGCACGCCCCACTTTTCAGTTTTATTATTACAAAAAAAGTGTAAATGATCCAATAAATTTCCTTCCACTTCACAATTGTGACCACTTGTTGTTGATTCTTCACCAAAAATGTAAAATGTTCTATCTTTTTGTTTGAAGCCTGAAATGTGGCAAAAGGTTGAAAAGTTCCAGGGGGCCGAATACTTTTGCAAGGCACTGTATGTCTTTGGCTACTGAATTGCCACCATGCTAGGACGTTTGAGATACATACTTGACAGGGGCAGGCTTTATACTAGTCTTAATTACAAACCCTTATGATGAGGTAATAATTATCAGCAGGTCCAGTGCCAGAAAATTGCACTTACACCAAAAGTTGCAACGTTTTTTTACTCTGGCGAACAAGAGAGATCCAGTCCCCTGTAATCTGCAGAAAAAACATCAGTGAGGCAATGTTCTGCGGCCGCTGAATGGAACATGGTGGTTTATTTTATGCTTTGCACAGGTTGAAAAGGGCAATATTATTGATAAAAATGTGATAAAATGTAACTTTCTGTCACCCACCACCAAAGTGCACTACCCACCACCCGAGTACCCAGTAAAGTGCACTAACCAGCTCCGTATCCCCATTTATTTCCAGCACTTTGGATCTGCTCAATGGTGCTTCAAGGAA
Organism: Rhinella marina; assembly: GCA_900303285.1. Classification (NCBI taxonomy): domain Eukaryota; kingdom Metazoa; phylum Chordata; class Amphibia; order Anura; family Bufonidae; genus Rhinella; species Rhinella marina. Next base: position 18,800 of record ONZH01014334.1, read on the forward strand.
ATGTCACAGAAATCTCGGAGCAGCACCAAAGGGTTCAGGAACATGAGAGAAGTTTTGGAAATTGCTGGATCGCTCACCACTGACTTACAGCCCCTGAGAAGATATCAGTGAAATCCCCCTGGACACTGGGGAAACTATTATGGTTAGAAGTTGAAGAGAAAAAAAAATAAATGAAGGGTGAAAATATTTTAATGGAGACTAAAATCTCCGCTCAACTCGCTCACGATCCGGGAATCTTATCCGTAAGAGACTTAATTGTGTTATACAAAAAGAAGAAACAGCAAATTACTGCAATTATGGAATAATAGTGTAATAACACGCTGTAATAACCATCTATCTCCAAGAAGCTGTGAAATCCTGCCGGGCCAGGAACAGAGCACGGCCCTGATGGGTGGTAAGTGGCATTTTTGAAACTCAAAAAAATCTGTAGCAAATATTGATTTACCAGAAGTGCAACGTTTAGGGCAACGTTTTAACGTCTCTTCATACACATCAGAAGATGAAAATAATAGAGTATATGACCTGACATATACCACCAGTATACAGCATGACATATACCACCAGTATACAGCATGACATATACCACCAGTATACAGCATGACATATACCACCAGTATACAGCATGACATATACCACCACTATACAGCATGACATATACCACCAGTATACAGCATGACATATACCACCAGTATACAGCATGACATATACCACCAGTATACAGCATGACATATACCACCAGTATACAGCATGACATATACCACCACTATACAGCATGACATATACCACCAGTATACAGCATGACATATACCACCAGTATACAGCATGACATATACCACCAGTATACAGCATGACATATACCACCAGTATACAGCATGACATATACCACCAGTATACAGCATGGCGTGTGACGTACAGCAACATTACCCCTATAACACTGCAGCCACCATACTCCTTTAAAAGTGCATCCACTGTACCCTTATAATAGTTCATTCACAGTGCCTAGATAATAGTGTCTCCTCAGTACCCCTATAATAGTGCCTCCACAGTACCCCTATAATAGTGCCTCCACAGTACCCCTATAATAGTGCCTCCACAGTACCTCTATAATAGTGCCTCCACAGTACCCCTATAATAGTGCCTCCACAGTATCCCTATAATAGTTCCTCCACAGTATCCCTATAATAGTGCCTCCACTAGTACCCCTATAATAGTGCCTCCACTAGTACCCCTATAATAGTGCCTCCACAGTACCTCTATAATAGTGCCTCCACAGTACCCCTATAATAGTGCCTCCACAGTACCCCTATAATAGTGCCTCCACAGTACCTCTATAATAGTGCCTCCACAGTACTCCTATAATAGTGCCTCCACAGTACCTCTATAATAGTGCCTCCACTGGTACCTCCATAATAGTGCCTCCACAGTACCCCTTTAATAGTGCCTCCACAGTACCTCTATAATAGTGCCTCCACTGTACCCCTTTAATAGTGCCTCCACAGTACCTCTATAATAGTGCCTCCACAGTACTCCTATAATAGTGCCTCCACAGTACCTCTATAATAGTGCCTCCACAGTACCCCTATAATAGTGCCTCCACAGTACCCCTATAATAGTGCCTCCACAGTACCCCTATAATAGTACCTCCACAGTACCTCTATAATAGTGCCTCCACAGTACCCCTATAATAGTGCCTCCACAGTACCCCTATAATAGTGCCTCCACAGTACCCCTATAATAGTGCCTCCACAGTACCTCTATAATAGTGCCTCCACAGTACCCCTATAATAGTGCCTCCACAGTATCCCTATAATAGTTCCTCCACAGTATCCCTATAATAGTGCCTCCACTAGTACCCCTATAATAGTGCCTCCACTAGTACCCCTATAATAGTGCCTCCACAGTACCTCTATAATAGTGCCTCCACAGTACCCCTATAATAGTGCCTCCACAGTACCCCTATAATAGTGCCTCCACAGTACCTCTATAATAGTGCCTCCACAGTACTCCTATAATAGTGCCTCCACAGTACCTCTATAATAGTGCCTCCACTGTACCTCCATAATAGTGCCTCCACAGTACCCCTTTAATAGTGCCTCCACAGTACCTCTATAATAGTGCCTCCACTGTACCCCTTTAATAGTGCCTCCACAGTACCTCTATAATAGTGCCTCCACAGTACTCCTATAATAGTGCCTCCACAGTACCTCTATAATAGTGCCTCCACAGTACCCCTATAATAGTGCCTCCACAGTACCCCTATAATAGTGCCTCCACAGTACCCCTATAATAGTACCTCCACAGTACCTCTATAATAGTGCCTCCACAGTACCCCTATAATAGTGCCTCCACAGTACCCCCTATAATAGTGCCTCCACAGTACCCCTATAATAGTGCCTCCACAGTACCTCTATAATAGTGCCTCCACAGTACCCCTATAATAGTGCCTCCACAGTACCCCTATAATAGTGCCTCCACAGTACCCCTATAATAGTGCCTCCACAGTATCCCTATAATAGTTCCTCCACAGTATCCCTATAATAGTGCCTCACTAGTACCCCTATAATAGTGCCTCCACTAGTACCCCTATAATAGTGCCTCCACAGTACCTCTATAATAGTGCCTCCACAGTATCCCTATAATAGTGCCTCCACTAGTACCCCCTATAATAGTGCCTCCACTAGTACCCCTATAATAGTGCCTCCACTAGTACCCCTATAATAGTGCCTCCACTAGTACCCCTATAATAGTGCCTCCACAGTACTCCTATAATAGTGCCTTCACAGTACACCTATAATAGTGCCTCCACAGTACTCCTATATAGTGCCTTCACAGTACTCCTATAATAGTGCCTCCACAGTACCCCTATAATAGTGCCTCCACAGTACCTCTATAATAGTGCCTCCACAGTACTCCTATAATAGTGCCTCCACAGTACCCCTATAATAGTGCCTCCACAGTACCCTATAATAGTGCCTCCACAGTACCCCTATAATAGTGCCTCCACAGTACCTCTATAATAGTGCCTCCACAGTACCCTATAATAGTGCCTCCACAGTACCCCTATAATAGTGCCTCCACAGTACCCCTATAATAGTGCCTCCACAGTATCCCTATAATAGTTCCTCCACAGTATCCCTATAATAGTGCCTCCACTAGTACCCCTATAATAGTGCCTCCACTAGTACCCCTATAATAGTGCCTCCACAGTACCTCTATAATAGTGCCTCCACAGTATCCCTATAATAGTGCCTCCACTAGTACCCCTATAATAGTGCCTCCACTAGTACCCCTATAATAGTGCCTCCACTAGTACCCCTATAATAGTGCCTCCACTAGTACCCCTATAATAGTGCCTCCACAGTACTCCTATAATAGTGCCTTCACAGTACACCTATAATAGTGCCTCCACAGTACTCCTATAATAGTGCCTTCACAGTACTCCTATAATAGTGCCTCCACTGTACCCCTATAATAGTGCCTCCACAGTACCTCTATAATAGTGCCTCCACAGTACTCCTATAATAGTGCCTCCACAGTACCTCTATAATAGTGCCTCCACTGTACCTCTATAATAGTGCCTCCACAGTACCCCTTTAATAGTGCCTCCACAGTACCTCTATAATAGTGCCTCCACTTACCCCTTAATAGTGCTCCACAGTACCCTCTATAATAGTGCCTCCACAGTACTCCTATAATAGTGCCTCACAGGTACCTCCATAATAGTGCCTCCACAGTACCCCTATAATAGTGCCTCCACAGTACCCCTATAATAGTGCCTCCACAGTTACCCCTATAAAGTGCCTCCACAGTACCCCTATAATAGTGCCTCCACAGTACCCCTATAATAGTTCCTCCACAGTATCCTAATTCCCCCTAGTACCCCCTATATGTGCCTCCACCTAGTACCCCTATAATAGTTCCTCCCTAACCCTATAATAGTGCCTCCACAGTACCTCTATAATAGTGTCCTCCCACAGTACCCTTTAATAGTGCCTCCACAGTGACCTCTATATAGTGCCTCCCCTGTAACCTTAAAGCCCAGTCCTCTATAATAGTGCCCTCCACAGTACCTCCCTATAATAGTGCCTCCACAGTACCTCCTATAATAGTGCCTCCACAGACCCTATAATAGTGCCTCCACAGTACCCCTATAATAGTGCCTCACCAAGTACCCCTATATAGTGCCTCCACAGTACCCTATAATAGTGCCTCCACAGTACCCCTATAATAGTGCCTCCACAGTACCCCTATAAATAGTGCCTCCACAGTACCTATAATGTGCCCCACAGTACCCCTATAATAGTGCACTCCTCCACAGTACCCCTCCACCGTGCCCCTATAATAGTGCCTCCACAGTACCCCTATAATAGTGCCTCCACAGTATCCCTATAATAGTGCTCCACTAGTATCCCCTATAATAGTGCCTCCACTAGTACCCCTATAATAGTGCCTCCACAGTACCCTATAATAGTACATAGTGCCTCCACAGTACCCCTATAATAGTGCCTCCACAGTATCCCTATAATAGTGCCTCCACTCCACCTACTAGTACCCCTATAATAGTGCCCCCACAGTACCCCTATAATAGTGCCTTCACCCTCTACGTACTCCCTATAATAGTGCCTCCACAGTATCCCTATAATAGTGCCTCCACAGTACTCCTATTAATACAGTATAGTGCCTCTATATGCCTAAATACCTCCACTAATAGTAATAGTGCTTCCACAGTACCCCTATAATAGTGCCTCCCTATAATAGTGCAGTATCCATAGTCCACTCCATACCCCTATAATAGTTGCCTCCACAGTATCTTTATATCCCGTACAGTACCTATAATAGTGCCTCCAAAGTACCCCTTTAATAGTGCTTCCACAGTAGCCCTTTAGTATTGCATCCACAGTATCCATATAGTAGCGCCTCCATAATACCCCAATAACAGTGCCTCCTCTTTACCCTTTTACCAGTGAGTCCACAGTACTCCTAGAACAGTTCCTCCACGGTACCCCTATAGCAGTGCCTCTACAGAACCCATGTATTCTCCTCCCATACTTTTATAGCATAGCACTAGGATATCACTAGAATATGGCATAACATTTTTACGGGTGGTCGTGTGACCTCTGAGGTCTGCCAGTCACTAGACTGAAGAGCCCCCCTTCAGCTTCCTGCACAGTGGTTCTTCTGGCTCTGCAGGAGGCGCTGCGGTGGATATGCACTATGCCGGACCCCCACTAATTAATGTCTTATCCCATACCTTCCTAGTGCCCCTATAATGCTATAATGACTGCCATGGTCTCCAGGCTCATCCTGGTGCTAGAACCTTCACTGGGATTTACCTTGTGAAAAAGAAAATGATAGAAGAGATACAAAGAATTCTGCAAAATGTGAGATCAGTATCAGTCCTGTACCCCCGAGAGCATTAACCATGGAAGTGGGCGGCTGTGTTCATAGGGGGCCACTACATCATGTGACCCCACAACCTCACACAGAATGAGTTCTCATCTGGGACCAGAGGCTTCCAGTAAAGATCTGTGACCTCTGGGCAGACACATTATTATTCTGGTGACCGTCCCCAGCAAGTCATTCTTTACTGTGTAATCCAAGCCTGTGACCTGTGAAATGGAAGCCGGGGGTTCAGGACCTCCCCCCTTGGCACAGGCGCCTCATCGTATTTATCTGTGAGTAAAACACAGCAGATAACGGGAAATCCTCAGAGGTCGGTAATCATGGAAGATTAAAGTATCAGGTAGAACGAGTGGCGGCGTGCCATCTGCAAGACGAGGGAAGAGACTGAAACACAGGCCGATCATCACATTAATATGGTTTCTGGATTTATGCAAATGAACCTTAATCAGAATATAAATGAGAAGTTCTACAACTTCGTAATTGACTTCCTGTTCCGCAATTTTCAGGTTATCTACTTGCTGTCAGTGAATGAGAACCCTCCTGGTTACATTCAGAGGCAGTAAATCTGTACATAGCTAGTCCTGCCTTCAGCTGAGAAGCCGATACAATTGTATCCAGTCTAGACAATGTTAAAAACCTGGGATTCCGGACTGATACATTGTAGAAAACTACGATAGGTCCCCAAGACTTTCCGTCCATAGTATCTCAGTACACAGACAGCATACATCCCAACCGTCCCGGATCCAGCAGGACAGTCCCGGATTGCAGTGGCTGTCCCAGTACGGGGGAGGTATGTCCCGTTCTCTGGCAGCTGTCTCTGCGTCCATAAGATGCAGAGACAGTTGCCTGTTACATGAAGAAGCAGACAGCCGGAATCCGCTGCCTGCTTCTTACATCCTCCCGTCCCCCCTGCAGTTCTCCGTACCTTCTGCAGCTCTCTGTACCTCTTGTCTGGGTGGGAGGCGGGACCAGCTGACAGTCAACCTTGGCCCCGCCCCCTCCAGACAAGAGAAGCCGATGCTGCTGCTAGGAAGAAGGTAAGTATAAGGTTTTTATTTTTTTTAACTTTCTGTGAGTGGCACAATGTGGGCACATTACTGGGGGCACAACAAATTACTGGGGGGCACAATGTGGGCATATTACAGTGGGGCACAATGTGGGCATATTACAGTGGGGCACAATGTGGTCATATTACAAGAGAGCACAATGTCGGCATATTACTGGCGGGCACAGCTGGTCATATTACTGGGGGCACATAACTGGGCATATTACTGGGGGCTCAGCTGGGCATATAGCTGGGGGCACATAACTGGGGCATATTTACTATGTGGAGCAGTAAGGGGACTGGGTGGGATTAGATGTATAGTGGGCGGAGTTAGGGGCGTGACCTAGTGCTGAGAAAATTTGCCGCTGCTCGCTAAGCGCGCCACACAATTTGTCCCTCTTTGTCTCTTTACAAAGTTGGGAGGTATGAGACAGCGCATATCTTACGATCTGCCCATTCCTGCCTCCTTCTTGCTGTTCTTCACTTTTACCTTCATGATGTGAATGATACTCACCAATCCTCCCAGAATGTCTCATAGACTCCTGGAAAAAGCTGACATCTTTGGACAACCAAAAGTGCCAATAAATCTCCTGGTGCCCCATATACTGACTTCTCCAGGTTTCTGCTGTTTCCTTCAATCCTGGGCACCTCTGAAGACAACATCCTGATGCTGAGGGGTAGTTTGGGGTCTGGTCCGAGGTCAGTAAACAGGAGAGTCTGCTATGAAGTCTATAAAGATTGGGTTCTGATCTGGGGTCTCTACACAGGTTGATTCTGGTCTGGGGGGCTGTCATTTTGAGGGAGTCTGCTTTTGGGTCCCTATCTATATTATATAGTAGGTCTGATCTATGGTCCATATTTACTTAGGGGGTCTTATCTGTATCTTATAAGGCTTTGGTCTGGGCTCTTTAATTATTTAGGGGAGCTGAACGTCAGTTTGTATGTGTTACAGGGTCTGGGGTCTGTATGTGTTACAGGACCTGGTCTGGGGTTTGTGTATGTTACAGGGCCTTGTCTGGGGTCTGTATGTGTTACAGGACCTGGTCTGGGGTCTGTGTATGTTACAGGACCTGGTCAGGGGCCTGTTTGTGTTACAGAGCCCAGTCTGGGGTCTGTATGTGTTACAGGGCCTGGTCTGGGGTCTGTATGTGTTACAGGTCCTGGTCTGGGGTCTGTATGTGTTACAGGGCCTGTTCTGGGTCTGTATGTGTTACAGGGCCTGGTCTGGAGTCTTTATGTGTTACAGGTCCTGGTCTGGGGTCTGTATGTGTTACAGGGCCTGTTCTGGGTCTGTATGTGTTACAGGGCCTGGTCTGTGGTCTGTATGTGTTACAGGGCCTGGTCTAGGGTCTGTATGTGTAACAGGACCTTTTCTGGGGTCTGTATGTGTTACAGGACCTGGTCTGTGGTCTGTATGTGTTACAGGACCTGGTCTGGGGTCTGTATGTGTAACAGGACCTGTTCTGGGGTTTGTATATATTACAGAACCTGGTCTGGGGTTGATATGTGTTACAGGGCCTGGTCTGGGGTCTGTATGTGTAACAGGACCTGTTCTGGGGGTTTGTATATATTACAGAAGAGACTATCAAAATATAGATAGGGGATAGAGTGGAGACCACCAGGTTTAGAGCATAAGACAAAAAGGGAGTGTATCTCTCTAAAATGATGTACTTTATTAGTTCCTTGTTAAAATATATGAACACACACAAATGTAATAATACAATAGCTAATGGTAGGGGGAGACAAAAGGAAGAGGGGATAATTATCTATCCCTAATAACTCTTCCTAAATAGATGCTCAGCCCAGGGACATCCCCTGATGGTGAGAATGCCCTGTCCCCGTACCTAAATCTGCCTATCCCTAATAGACCCTACAAAAAAAGGGGGGCCTATAGGGGAAAGTAGCGCAATTTAATAGATATTCTGACTGAGATATTGGAAAACTCAGCTAAAACCCCAAATTGGTAGATATTCTAACTGAGGTATTGGAAAACTCAGTAGTAGCCCCAACGCGTTTCGCCCAACTAGTGGGCTCCTCAGGGGGTAGTTGTCAAGATAGAATAGGCGCATACAGGGTAGACATGTAATCACAGATAAGATATGGCAAACACATGGGAAAGAAAAAGAGATAAAGCTGTACTTATCCCTGCCAGAGACAACAGTCTATCAGATATAAGCAGGGATCCTGAAAGAAAAAGATAAAGATATATATGTAAGTACTTACAATGTATTGGATGTATCAATCAGATCGATGTAAGTAAACTTACTGTAATAACCACGGCAGAAATCGTCCCATGTGGCGCAAATGCACACACACTGGGACGCTAGCCTGGTTTAAATACCTCATGGTGCTAGTCAACTTCCGGCCACCGGAACACGCGCTTCCGGTATGTGACACGCACCTGGAACGCTGACGTCATTTCCGGTGAGTTTGATCAGAGTGTGTGCTTCCGGCGTGTGGTACGCTAGTGGAGCGCACACATCACTTCCGGTTGCACTGAGTGACAGAAGACATCGAGAACTCCTCAAACGAACCACCAGACAGCAGAGTGGCAGAGATATCATACCAGTACAGCCAGTCAAGTGGTTCTAACCGGGGTAATTTTCAAAATTACTTAAACCCATGTGAAAAATAAATACGTCTGTGTGGTAAAAACAGATATGGCAGCCCTATGGTGAGATTATCCCAAGGGCTGAAAACACTAGAAAAGTGGAGATATATCCACCTTAGGGTATTCGGGCACTTAACGTACCTCATGACAAGCTAAAAAGGGGCAATAATTGATATAAACTACGATTCATCAGGAGGACATCAAATAAAGCATGTAAAAGTGAGTCTTTCATTTAGGCCCAAAGGAGACTGGGAACGAAACTGATAGATCCATCTAGATTCCCTTTGTAACAGGGTTCTGTCCCAATCCCCTTTCCTAAATGGTTCCGGAATAGTCTGAATGGCAACAAATTGAACTGTTTTCAGATCACCTTTGTGGAAATTCACAAAGTGATTAGCCACTGGTGTATCTCTCTTATTTTTAATATCACCTACATGTTCCAAAATCCTACATCTTAGCTCACGTGTTGTTTTTCCTATGTAATCCATAGGACACGGACATTGGCAGATATAAATTACTCCTTTACTACGGCAATTGATGAAATCGTTGATCTTGTAAGATCGTTTGGTTACTGAGCCTTGGACATACTTGGTTGACCGCAAATAACTGCAAGCCTTGCATGATCCACATTTGAAGACTCCATTTGGTTTGCGGTTGGTTTGTATATATTACAGAACCTGGTCTGGGGTCTGATATGTGTTACAGGGCCTGGTCTGGGGTCTTTATTTGTTACAGGGCCTGGTCTGGGGTCTTTATTTGTTACAGGGCCTGGTCTGGGGTCTGATATGTGTTACAGGGCCTGGTCTGGGGTCTTTATTTGTTACAGGGCCTGGTCTGGGGTCTGTATTTGTTACAGGGCCTGGTCTGGGGTCTTTATTTGTTACAGGGCCTGGTCTGGGGTCTGTATTTGTTACAGGGCCTGGTCTGGGGTCTGTATGTGTTACAGGGCCTGGTCTGGGGTATTCGTGTGTTACAGGACCTGGTCTGGGGTCTGTATGTGTTACAGAGCCTGGTCTGGGGTATGTATGTGTTACAGAGCCTGGTCTGGGGTATGTATGTGTTACAGAGCCTGGTCTGGGGTCTGTATGTGTTACAGGACCTGGTCTGGGGTCTGTATGTGTTACAGGACCTGGTCTGGGGTCTGTATGTGTTACAGAGCCTGGTCTGGGGTATGTATGTGTTACAGAGCCTGGTCTGGGGTCTGTATGTGTTACAGGACCTGGTCTGGGGTCTGTATGTGTTACAGAGACTGGTCTGGGGTATATATGTGTTACAGGGCCTGGTCTGGGGTTTGTATATGTTACAGGACCTGGTCTGGGGTCTGTATGTGTTACAGAGCCTGGTCTTGGGTTTGAATGTATTACAGGGCCTGGTTTGGGGTCTGTATGTGTTACGGGGCCTGGTCTATGGGCTCTATTCGTTTCAGGCATCTGGGAGAATCTATATGTTTTTATAGGTATGTATTTGTTTTAGGGTCTGATGTGTGTTCTGTATTCATTTTGGAGTGTGTTAAAGGGGGTGATATGTTCTATTTGGGATTCGAATATTGGTGGTATATGGCGGTGCTATATAATCTGCAGGAAATTCAGTGCTGTTTATGGCAGCCTGTGTTCTGTCAATTAATTTAGCGTAGCGGCTACTGCTATGTATATCCGGCAGGATATTTGTCCTCCTTGCACCCATGCAAATTATTAGAATGATCAGCACAATACACCAGACAATCGCTTGACGTGCAATTCCTAACATAACCTCCAGTTTATTTTCTTCAGACTCTGGGGGTTTGTATATATTACAGAACCTGGTCTGGGGTCTGATATGTGTTACAGGGCCTGGTCTGGGGTCTTTATTTGTTACAGGGCCTAGTCTGGGGTCTTTATTTGTTACAGGGCCTGGTCTGGGGTCTGTATTTGTTACAGGGCCTGGTCTGGGGTCTGTATGTGTTACAGGGCCTGGTCTGGGGTATTTGTGTGTTACAGGACCTGGTCTGGGGTCTGTATGTGTTACAGAGCCTGGTCTGGGGTATGTATGTGTTACAGAGCCTGGTCTGGGGTCTGTATGTGTTACAGGACCTGGTCTGGGGTCTGTATGTGTTACAGGACCTGGTCTGGGGTCTGTATGTGTTACAGAGCCTGGTCTGGGGTATGTATGTGTTACAGAGCCTGGTCTGGGGTCTGTATGTGTTACAGGACCTGGTCTGGGGTCTGTATGTGTTACAGAGCCTGGTCTGGGGTATATATGTGTTACAGGGCCTGGTCTGGGGTTTGTATATGTTACAGGACCTGGTCTGGGGTCTGTATGTGTTACAGAGCCTGGTCTTGGGTTTGAATGTATTACAGGGCCTGGTTTGGGGTCTGTATGTGTTACGGGGCCTGGTCTATGGGCTCTATTCGTTTCAGGCATCTGGGAGAATCTATATGTTTTTATAGGTATGTATTTGTTTTATTCTCTTCAGACTCCTCCCTGCAAGGTCAGATTGACCTCATAAAATGTAGTTGTCTGATTTCTCGCCCCGATTGGTCTCCATGAATTAAATCTGTATGAGGATTATAAGCAAATAATAATATGCGCTGATATCACTCCTTCCTTCATTTCCTTCATCATCTTTTTCTTCTCAAGTGCCAGACTCTAATCTGAATCTTCCATCTGAAGACGAAAATGAAAGCCGGTTCTTAAGTCATTATTTGGCTGGTATGACGATCGCCGTCTGATATTTGTGTATTCTAATTCTCAGCCGGTAATTGCCTTCTGATCAGTATCTGTATTTGTCATGTGGATCATTGAAGGGACGCATGTGGCTGCTGACGGCTGCAGAAAGTGGTGGAGGAGGGTGCGGGGTCCCTGTATGACTGGGTTCACACTGCACATTATAAGCTGCAATAATATTTTACTCAAAAGCGTCAGTTCTGGGATGATTTCCGTGACTTGAGAAAGTGTTGTTATGATAGCAGATGTCGGTGCAATCGAATGTAAGTCATTCAATAAAATACAGAATACACCCAAATACACAATAAAATACATACCTCTATACAAAGAGCTGGTTTACTGATACAAAGCTTCAAATACCCTGCCTAGCCACCACTTGGGGAGCTCTAAATTCAATATATACAGATTATACAGCCACCACTAGCGGAAGCTCACTACATGCAGATTATACAGCCACCACTAGAGGGAGTTCACTACATACAGATTATACAGCCACCACTAGAGGGAGCTCACTACATACAGATTATACATCCACCACTAGGGGGAGCTCACTACATACAGATTATACATCCACCACTAGGGGGAGCTCACTACATACAGATTATACATCCACCACTAGGGGGAGCTCACTACATAAAGATTATACAGCCACCACTAGAGGGAGCTCACTACATACAGATTATACAGCCACCACTAGAGGGAGTTCACTACATACAGATTATACAGCCACCACTAGAGGGAGCTCACTACATACAGATTATACATCCACCACTAGAGGGAGCTCACTACATACAGATTATACATCCACCACTAGGGGGAGCTCACTACATACAGATTATACAGCCACCACTAGAGGGAGCTCACTAAATACAGATTATACAGCCACCACTAGAGGGAGCTCACTACATACAGATTATACAGCCACCACTAGAGGGAGCTCACTACATACAGATTATACAGCCACCACTAGAGGGAGCTCACTACATACAGATTATACAGCCACCACTAGAGGGAGCTCACTACATACAGATTATACAGCCACCACTAGAGGGAGCTCACTACATACAGATTATACAGCCACAGCTAGGGGGAGCTCACTACATACAGATTATACAGCCATCACTAGAGGGAGCTCACTACATACAGATTATACAGCCACCACTAGAGGGAGCTCACTACATACAGATTATACAGCCACCTCTAGAGGGAGCTCACTACATACAGATTATACAGCCACCACTAGAGGGAGCTCACTACATACAGATTATACAGCCACCACTAGGGGGAGCTCACTACATACAGATTATACAGCCACCACTAGAGGGAGCTCACTACATACAGATTATACAGCCACAACTAGAGGGAGCTCACTACATACAGAATATACAGTCACCACTAGAGGGAGCTCACTACATACAGATTATACAGCCATCACTAGAGGGAGCTCACTACATACAGATTATACAGCCACCACTAGAGGGAGCTCACTACATACATATTATACAGCCATCACTAGAGGGAGCTCACTACATACAGATTATACAGCCACCACTAAAGGGAGCTCACTACATACAGATTATACAGCCACCACTAGGGGGAGCTCACTACATACAGATTATACAGCCACCACTAGAGGGAGCTCACTACATACAGATTATACAGCCACCACTAGAGGGAGCTCACTACATACAGATTATACAGCCACCACTAGAGGGAGCTCACTACATACAGATTATACAGCCACCACTAGAGGGAGCTCACTACATACAGATTATACAGCCATCACTAGAGGGAGCTCACTACATACAGATTATACAGCCACCACTAGAGGGAGCTCACTACATACAAATTATACAGCCCCTATATTTTGGGATTTTTTGACTTCCTTGCTACCTTCTTGTGGTGACACTTGTCTGCTTGTCCTACATCCTGCACATGAGCGAGCGCCCGGCGTCTCTATCTGTTCCGCATATAACTGAGAGATGGCAGAGTAATGGAGCCTGAGCCGGTTTGATGTGTCAGGAGAAATCTTTCATCTTTTCCTTGTGTCGTATTAAACAAGCTTCTCTGATTCCTCCGTCTCCGAAATGTCACCTCCTGAGTGATTCACCTGCTCTGCTCTTTCTAGAGTTCTCTTACAATGATCCCTTCCTAATACAGTTCTTCTCTTCTTTCTCCACAGATGCGAGATCTGCGCCAGCAGTTTAACCCAATGAGGAAAAAAAATAAAAGACAAATTTTCTGATTTTCTTATAATGAATTTACAAAGCTTTATCACAGTTTTGTTATTTTTTATTTTCTTTTACTACTTTTTACTTTGTGTTACTTTCTCTATTGGACTGAAAAATACCAAACTGTTGACTGAGGCATATTTCCATAAGAATGCATTTGGATAAGTCAGCCTGCCTGCTGATGGTTTCCAGGTAACAGAAACTAATTAGTTCAACACAAATGGTGACTTAAAAAAAGACCAAATGATGGTAAATTAGCATTTTAAAGCCTATATTAAAACAAAGTAGAGCCTCAAAGGCTAAGAGGGCTTGGTGTAAGGTGACAGATATTATGTGCACCCCAGAGTTTACAATGCCAAAATATATCAGGGCATTATACATTATCTACAGGGTTTCTAAGTTTGTTTGTGTGTTTTCTTTTCAATGCTAAAAATGTCTGCGACCATACACACAGCCCCACGCAGTCGATACATTTCTGTCTACCTGCAGCCTCCACTAGGGGGAGCTCTTTACTAATGGATTTATATAGCACTCAGTAAACAAAATAATAAATCATTGTTCAGTGTTATCAAAACAATGTATCAGGTGTTAGGGAACCCCCCCCCCACACACACACACTAAGTAAGGATGCAGTTAGGGTTCCCCCTTAACTCCTCTGATTGTTCTATGGATATGTGATTTCTGCTTATGAAGGTGCAGGATTGTGTCAGTGGGAATGCAGAGTTATCAGCAGATCAGAGGATTAGAGGGCAGCTTCTGTCTGATGTGTCCCTTATGGGGAAAGAATTTTCCTGCGCAGGCGACAAACACAGGGAGGAAGCGGAGTGACAGGCAGCTCAGGCAGGAGTCAGCGGGGCCTGGAGGGGGTCACCTCCGGGATTCTCACCCTTACACGATAAGTCCAAAGTGAGTCAAGAAGAATCAGAAGCTTCAGGATGACAAGTGACATAAAAACCATAGAAATCTCCTCAGTACCAGGACGCCATACACAGCATAGTGGGGGCATTGATCCAGGTGTCTTCTCAAAGAGGCAGTGGGCATGTTGGGGGTTGTAGTGTTCAATGTTATAAGGTATAAGAAAGTTGTGCTATGGTCATGTCTAGAGGTCGGGTCAGGTTGGGGGTGTTATAATTCAATTGAATTAAAGGGTTTGTTTAGGTTTTTGTTTTTTTCCTTTTTTTTACATCTGCCCCCACCCCCAGCCATCGGCACCTGTGGATAAATTGACACCAGTTCCCTACTGCTCCATTCCAGCTCCATGACACCTGAGTTGTATTCACCGCCATTCCGGTCCTGTGACAGAGTCACGTGTGCCGCTGCAGCCAATGACTGTCCTCAGAGATTATGTCACCTCACCCCCAGGAGCAAATGCTGGCTCAGCCAGGGGCCACAGAGCTGAAACAGAGCAGGTAAGCTTGGATTTGTCCAAATGGATATGTCCCGATGGCCGCAGAGAAGATTTAAAGAAAATAAAACCAAACTAGAGAATCCCTTTAAGGTGATGTGCCCTATGTAAAGAGTATAGCAGAAAAGGTGCAGCACTGTAGTGAAATCTGTAGACACATGAAGAGGAGAGGAGGAGCAAAACGTGATAAAGTGAACATAGATAGATAATAGATAGATAGATAGATAGATAGATAGATAGATAGATAGATAGATAGATAGATACAGTGCCTTGTAAAAGTATTCAGCCCCTTGAACTTTTCAACCTTTTGCCACATTTCAGGCTTCAAACAAAAAGATAGAACATTTTACATTTTTGGTGAAGAATCAACAACAAGTGGTCACAATTGTGAAGTGGAAGGAAATTTATTGGATCATTTACACTTTTTTTGTAATAATAAAACTGAAAAGTGGGGCGTGCAAAATTATTCGTCCCCCTTGCATTAATACTTTGCTGTGATTCCAGCTGCGGTCTCTTGGGGGATGTCTCTATCAGTTTTCACATCTACAGATGAAATTCTTGCCCATTCTTCCTCTTTGAGGTTGGATGGAGACGTTTGTGAACAGCAGTTTTCAGCTCTTTCCACATCTTCTCCATTGGATTCAGGTCTGGACTGTGACTCGGCCGTTCTAAGACCTGGAGACCTTTATTTTTGAACCATTCCATTGTAGATTTTGCTTTATGTTTGGGATCATTGTCTTGTTGGAAGATAAATCTCCGTCCTAGTCTCAGGTCTTTTCATCCAGAATGGTCCTGTATTTGGCTCCATCCATCATCTTCCCTGTCCCTGCTGATGAAAAGCCCAAACCCTGATGCTGCCCCCACCATGTCTGACAGTGGGGATGGTGTGTTCAGGGGGATGAGCTGTGTCGCTTTTACACCAAACATATCGTTTTGCATTGTTTCCAAAAAGTCTGATTTTGGTTTCCTCTGAGCAGAGCCCCTTCTTCCACATGTTTGGTGTCTCCCAGGGGCTTGTGGCAAACTGTAAACCAGACTTTTTATGGATATCTTTGAGAAATGTCTTTCTTCTTGCCACTCTTCCATAAAGGGCAGATTTGTGAAGTGTTGGACTGATTGTTGTCCTGTGGACAGACTCTCCCACCTCAGCTGTAGATCTCTGCAGTTCATCCAGAGTGATCATGGGCCTCTTGGCTCCATCTCTGATCAGTCTTCTCCTTGTTTAGAGGGACGGCCGGGTCTTGGTAGATTTGCAGTGGTCTGATACTCCTTCCATTTCAATATGACGCTTGCACAGTGCTCCTTGGGATGTTTAAAGCTTGGGAAATCTTTTGGTATCCAAATCCGGCTTTAAACTTCTCCACAACAGTATCAGGGACCTGCCTGGTGTGTTCCTTGGTCTTCATGATGCAGAACCCTGAGACTATCACAGAGCAGGTGCATTTATACCGAGACTTGATTACACACAGGTGGATTCTATGTATCTTCATCAGTCATTTAGGACGACATTGGATCATTCAGAGATCAGAGATCAACTTCTGGACTGAAAGGAAATGGGACGAATAATTTTGCACGAACAACTTTTCAGTTTTATTATTACAAAAAAAGTTTAAATGATCCAATAAATTTCCTTCCACTTCACAATTGTGACCACTTGTTGTTGATTCTTCACCAAAAATGTAAAATGTTCTATCTTTTTGTTTGAAGCCTGAAATGTGGCACAAGGTTGAAAAGTTCCAGCGGGACGAATACTTTTGCAAGGCACTGTAGATAGATAGAGACAGATAGATATGAAACAGACAGAGAAAATTGATATAGGACCGATGGATAGATGGCTAGACAGACATACTGTATGACTTACATCTTTCAGGCCCCTTTATAGGACACTTAAACTAATTAAACCATGAATCTTCAGTAAATGAGGACAGGGTCACTGGAAATAGGTTACACTCTGGGCTGCAGACGACTCTGAACGCTGGAACCATCACTTTTCACTATATGGATACTTGGCCTCATTAGCAGACAGCGCTCATAGTTCAGTGTCATGATGAGCAGATGCGGATAACAGTCTCCAGGGATATTTCTGTTCAAAAATCTTGGACCTTCTTCCTTCCTTCTTCCTCTAATATAAGCGATTAATCATGAGCTATGACCAGCCCCACCAGAACCCAATACAGTGACATGCAAAAGTTTGGGCACCCCTGGTCAATGTTACTGTTTCTGCGAACAGTTGGATGAAATGATCTCCAAAAGGCATAAAGTTAAAGATGAAACATTTTGCAACAATTTAAAGAACTCCCACAAAAAATGTCATTCCATGTCCTGCTAGACATGTACATGATGTAATCTGTAGTGAATGTCATTTTCTTATCAGTGGCTGTATTTGTGAGTTATGTCTCCCTGATGTTTCTCATCTGTGTCATGTGACCAGAAATCAGACTCACCAGATAACACAGCATCTTATGTGTGGACAGGAAGTCTAATTCTCTATGTATTCCTATGGGAGCCTCACTTTCAGTCTCATAGGAATGAATAGAGCAGTAACTGGCTTCCTGTCCTGGGTCAGTTGGAGGTCAGGGAGTTGGTCACATGGCACCACTATAATTAGAAGAGAGGGGACAACTCCCAAATACAGTCTCTGATAAGAAGATGACATTCACTACAGATTACATCATGCACTTTTTTAATAGGTCAGAGAATCAAAATTTTTGTGGGAGTTCTTCTTTAAGGTTCCCCTTCAGTTCCCATACTTTTGCAAGGTCCTTATTTCCTTTATTTACCTGAAAATTGCACAAAACCCAAATAATCCACTGATATGGCTTAAAGAAGAACTCCCACAAAATGTTTTATTCTCTGACCTGTTAGAAAGCTGCATGAAGTAATCTGTAGTAAATGTAATCTTCTTATCAGAGACTGTATCTGTGAGTTATCCCCTCTCTTCTTATTGTAGCTGGGTCATGTGACCAACTCCCTGACCTCCAACTGACCCAGGACAGGAAGCCAGTTACTGCTCTATTCATTCCTATGAGACTGGAAGTGAGGCTCCCATAGGAATGAATAGAGAATTAGACTTCCTGTCCACACATAAGATGCTGTGTTATCTGGTGAGTCTGATTGCTGGTCACATGACACAGATGAGAAACTTAAGGATTATATAAGTCAAAAATACAGACACTGGTAAGAAAATGACATTCACTACACATTACATCATGTAGATTTCTAGCAGGACAGGGAATAAAAATTTTTGTGGGAGTTCTTCTTTAAATAGCCTGTTAGGGTTAAGACTTGTTAATAATTATCGTTAGGAAAGGCCAAATTTCAAAGCTTTATAAATCCCCAGACTCCTCTAATCTTGTCCCAAAAAAACTACAGCCATGGGTTCTTCTAAGCAGATGCCTAACACTGTGAAAATGAAAATGGTTGAGGCCCACAAGGCAGGAGAAGACTATAAGAGGATAGCAAAGCGTTTTCAGGTTGTCATTTCCTCAGTTCCTAATGTAATTAAGAAATGGCAATTATCAGGAACAGTGGAGTCAAAGAGAAGGTCTGGAAGACCAAGAAAAGCGTCAGAGACAGCTGCTTGTAGGATTGGCAGAAAGGCAAATCAGAATCCCTGCTTGACTTCAAAAGACCTTCAGGAAGATTTAGCGGACTCTGGAGTTGTGGTATATTATCTGCACAAATACGACCTTCATGGAAGAGTCATCAAAAGAAAACCTCTCCTGTGTCCTCACCACAAAATTCAGCGTCAGAAGTTGATGCATTCTTGGGCTACAATGATCAAAGGTATGTGTGGAGAAAAAGGGCACAAAATATCATGAAAAGAACACCTCTCCAACCATTAAGCATGGGGGTGGATCAATCCTGCTTTGGGGTTGTGCTGCAGCCAATGGCATGGGGAACATTTCAAGGGCAGAGGGAAGAATGGATTCAATCAAATTCTAGCAAATTCTGGAGGCAAACATAAGACCAACTGTAAAACAGCTGAAGCTGAAAGGACGAAGGCTTCTACAAATAGATAATGATGCCAAACACACCTCAAAATCCACAATAGACAACCTTAAAAGACACAAGCTGAAGGTTTAACCATGGTGCTCACAGTCCCCTGATCTGAACATCATTGAAAATCTGTGAATAGACTCAAAAGAGCAGAGCATGTGAGACATCCCAGGAATCTCACAGAACTGGAAGATGAAAATAAAAAATTGTTTTTGCTTAAAATACAAAGAGAATGTGTCACCTTTAACGTTACGCCTTTTGGAGATCATTACATCTTCAACTTGCTTATCTGCTCACATTAACAGTAATTTTGACATGGGGTGCCCAAACTTTTGCATGTCACTGTATACACAGTATGTATAATGATACTTGCATCTTTATTTACATACACTACTCACAAAAAGTTAGGGATATTTGGCTTGTAGGTAAAATTTCAGGATGAACCTAAAATGCCCTCTGACCTTTACAGGAGAACTTAATGTGACCTTCTCTAAACTTCTGAATGCACATGTCCAACTGGTCAATGTTTCAGTACTTTTTGTACAACTTGCTGCTCTCTAACAAGGATCTTAACGGCAAAATTCACAACGGGTGTTTGGTCCATGAATCGCCCAATGTCCTGGTTCATGTAGAATTGGCATTAAACTGTCCTCCTCATCATGCTGCTCACATTCTGACATCATGAGACCAAGACTACACCTAACAATTGATGAACAGTACCCCGTCATTGAGACTTCAAGTAGGATGCTCTCAGATGGAAGTGGCCCCTGAGCTTAGAGAGTCATAGAGTCATCAGCAGGTTGTATCAGAGATACAGAGACTGAAAGAGTCACAGAGAGGCAAAGAAGTGGACGTCATTTGGCCAAATCCCCCACTGATGACCGCTTCATTGTGAACAATGCCCTGGGGAACCAGATGATGAATGCCACACAACTCCAGGCACATCTAAAGGAGGTGAGAGGCACCAAGTTTCATTGCAGACCATTCAAAAACGTTTAGCGTGGTCTGTGTGCTAGACGACCTGCAAGGTACCTGACCACACCACCAGACACAAGTGTCATCAACTTGTATGGGCCAGAGAGCATATTCGCTAGACGAGGGATCAGTGGGTCTCAGTGCTGTTCACTGATGAAAGTCGATTCACGCTGAGCAGAAATGATGGCCGACAACAATGTTGGAGACATCAAGGAGAGCGCTCAGCATCAGCCACTGTTGTCACCAGACAAGCCTTTGGTGGTGGTGGTGTTACAGTGTGGGCAGGTGTCTCCTCAGTACAGAACTGCCCTACACTGTGTCCAGTGACAAGCACAGACTACCTGAAGAACATCATTAATCAAGTAATTGTGTCTCTGCAGGAACAACACAGGCCAAATGTCAT
This sequence comes from Rhinella marina, assembly GCA_900303285.1. Lineage (NCBI taxonomy): Eukaryota > Metazoa > Chordata > Amphibia > Anura > Bufonidae > Rhinella > Rhinella marina. The sequence goes on from ONZH01014334.1 coordinate 39,575, forward strand.
CTTCATGGAGGACAATGCTCCAGCTCATCGACGTCACATCATTAGGGAATGGCTGCTGGAGACTGGGGGACCTCACATGGAGCGGCTGCTGGAGACTGGAGGACCTCACATGGAGCGGCTGCTGGAGACTGGAGGACCTCACATGGAGCGGCTGCTGGAGACTGGGGGACCTCACATGGAGTGGCTGCTGAAGACTGGAGGACCTCACATGGAGTGGCTGCTGGAGACTGGAGGACCTCACATGGTGTGGCTGCTGGAGACTGGAGGACCTCACATGGAGCGGCTGCTGGAGACTGGAGGACCTTACATGGTGTGGCTGCTGGAGACTGGAGGACCTCACATGGTGTGGCTGCTGGAGACTGGGGGACCTAACATGGAGCGGCTGCTGGAGACTGGAGGACCTCACATGGAGTGGCTGCTGGAGACTGGAGGACCTCACATGGAGTGGCTGCTGGAGACTGGAGGACCTCACATGGAGCGGCTGCTGGAGACTGGAGGACCTCACATGGAGCGGCTGCTGGAGACTGGAGGACCTCACATGGAGCGGCTGCACTTTCTCCAGACCTGAATCCCATTGAAAACATATGGGATCAGCTGAGTCGCCATGTTGAGGCTTGTAACTCTGTACCCCAGAACCTCAATGTCCTGAGTGCCACCCTTCAAGAAGAGTGGGATGCCATGCCTCAGCAGACAATAAGGCGACTTGTGAAGAGCAGGAGACGTCGTTGTCAAGCTGGAATTGATGCTCAAGGCCACAGGACAAGTTCTTGAAACACTGACATTTTGTGGCGGTATACCCAGCACTAGGGTCGTCTTTATTTCAGTAAATGCCCGACTTTCATAATATAATATCACTGAAGCCGGAACTTTTTACTTTCTCCATAAATTTCACCCAAAAACCAAATATCCCTAGTAGTGTTTTGTATCAACATATTACAGTGCAATCAAAACAACATGTATCCACTCACATCATAACAATGTAATGAACAGCATGGTCCATATCACTATATACAAGAAGATGTATAACTTATACCAGCTGTACATATATAATTATATACAGGAGATACCCAGGTTATACCAGCATGCTCCATATCACTATATACAAGAAGATGTATAACTTATACCAGCTGTACATATATAATTATATACAGGAGATACCCAGGTTATACCAGCATGGTCCATATCACTATATACAGAAGATGTATAACTTATACCAGCTGTACATATATAATTATATACAGGAGATACCCAGGTTATACCAGCATGCTCCATATCACTATATACAAGAAGATGTATAACTTATACCAGCTGTACATATATAATTATATACAGGAGATACCCAGGTTATACCAGCATGGTCCATATCACTATATACAAGAAGATGTATAACTTATACCAGCTGTACATATATAATTATATACAGGAGATACCCAGGTTATACCAGCATGCTCCATATCACTATATACAAGAAGATGTATAACTTATACCAGCTGTACATATATAATTATATACAGGAGATACCCAGGTTATACCAGCATGGTCCATATCACTATATACAGAAGATGTATAACTTATACCAGCTGTACATATATAATTATATACAGGAGATGCCCAGGTTATACCAGCATGCTCCATATCACTGTATACAAGAAGATGTATAACTTATACCAGCTGTACATATATAATTATATACAGGAGATACCCAGGTTATACCAGCATGCTCCATATCACTAGATACAAGAAGATGTATAACTTATACCAGCTGTACATATATAATTATATACAGGAGATACCCAGGTTATACCAGCATGGTCCATATCACTATATACAGAAGATGTATAACTTATACCAGCTGTACATATATAATTATATACAGGAGATACCCAGGTTATACCAGCATGCTCCATATCACTGTATACAAGAAGATGTATAACTTATACCAGCTGTACATATATAATTATATACAGGAGATACCCAGGTTATACCAGCATGCTCCATATCACTATATACAGAAGATGTATAACTTATACCAGCTGTACATATATAATTATATACAGGAGATACCCAGGTTATACCAGCATGCTCCATATCACTATATACAGAAGATGTATAACTTATACCAGCTGTACATATATAATTATATACAGGAGATGCCCAGGTTATACCAGCATGCTCCATATCACTGTATACAAGAAGATGTATAACTTATACCAGCTGTACATATATAATTATATACAGGAGATACCCAGGTTATACCAGCATGGTCCATATCACTATATACAGAAGATGTATAACTTATACCAGCTGTACATATATAATTATATACAGGGGATACCCAGGTTATACCAGCATGCTCCATATCACTATATACAGGAAGATGTATAACTTATACCAGCTGTACATATATAATTGTATACAGGAGATGCCCAGGTTATACCAGCATGGTCCATATCACTATATACAGAAGATGTATAACTTATACCAGATGTACATATATAATTATATACAGGAGATACCCAGGTTATACCAGCATGCTCCATATCACTATATACAAGAAGATATATAACTTATACCAGCTGTACATATATAATTATATACAGGAGATACCCAGGTTATACCAGCATGCTCCATATCACTATATACAGAAGATATATAACTTATACCAGCTGTACATATATAATTATATACAGGAGATACCCAGGTTATACCAGCATGCTCCATATCACTATATACAGAAGATGTATAACTTATACCAGCTGTACATATATAATTATATACAGGAGATACCCAGGTTATACCAGCATGCTCCATATCACTATATACAGAAGATGTATAACTTATACCAGCTGTACATATATAATTATATACAGGAGATACCCAGGTTATACCAGCATGCTCCATATCACTATATACAGAAGATATATAACTTATACCAGCTGTACATATATAATTATATACAGGGGATACCCAGGTTATACCAGCATGGTCCATATCACTATATACAGAAGATGTATAACTTATACCAGCTGTACATATATAATTATATACAGGAGATACCCAGGTTATACCAGCATGGTCCATATCACTATATACAAGAAGATGTATAACTTATACCAGCTGTACATATATAATTATATACAGGAGATACCCAGGTTATACCAGCATGGTCCATATCACTATATACAAGAAGATGTATAACTTATACCAGCTGTACATATATAATTATATACAGGAGATGCCCAGGTTATACCAGCATGCTCCATATCACTATATACAGAAGATGTATAACTTATACCAGCTGTACATATATAATTATATACAGGAGATACCCAGGTTATACCAGCATGCTCCATATCACTATATACAGAAGATGTATAACTTATACCAGCTGTACATATATAATTATATATTTTTTTATTATTATTATTTATTATTAAAGCGCCATTCATTCCACAGCGCTGTACATGTTAAAAGGGGTTTACATACATAGTCTAGACAATTGCTCTAGGACAAACAAGTTACAGACTGGTACAGAAGGAGAGAGGGCCCTGCCCGTGAAGGCTTACAATCTATGCGGTATGGGAGGACACAGTAGGTGAGGGTAAAGCTGGTCATGGCAGTGTAGCAGCAGCAGGGTCACAGGTTGTAGGCTTGTCTGAAGAGGTGGGTTTTCAGATTTCTTTTGAAGGATTCCACTGTAGGTGAGAGTCTGATATGTTGGGGTACAGAGTTCCAGAGTATTGGGGCTGCGCGGGAGAAATCCTGGAGGCGATTGTGTGAAGAGTTGATAAGAGGGGAGGAGAGAAGGAGGTCTTGTGAGGATCGGAGATTACGTGTGGGGATGTATCGGGAGAGTAGTTCTGAGATGTAGGGAGGGGACAGGTTGTGAACGGCCTTGTATGTATTTGTTAGTATTTTAAACTGAATTCTCTGGGGAATGGGGAGCCAGTGAAGGGATTGGCAAAGGGGAGAGGCAGAGGAGTAACCGGGTGAGAGGTGGATTAGTCGGGCAGCAGAGTTGAGGATAGATTGGAGGGGGCTAGGGTGCTAGATGGAAGGCCACAGAGGAGAATGTTGCAGTAGTCTAGGCGGGAGATGATGAGGGCATGTTTTAGTACTTTGGCAGACTCATAGTTGAGGAACGCACGGATACGGGAGATATTTTTGAGTTGGAGGCGGCAGGTGGTGGAAAGGGCTTGGATGTGTGGTCTGAAGGAGAGTGCAGAATCCAAGGTCACTCCAAGGCAGCGGACCTGTTTAACGGGGGAGAGTGTGCAGTCATTGATGGTGATAGATAGGTCTGTTGGGAGGGCTGTGCAAGATGGTGGAAAGATGATAAATTCTGTTTTATCCATGTTAAGTTTTAGAAAGCGTGAGGAAAAGAAAGAGGATATTGAAGATAGGCATTGTGGGACTCTGGATAGTAAGGTGGTGATGTCTGGACCAGAGAGGTAGATTTGTGTGTCATCAGCATAAAAGTGATACTGAAAGCCATGGGACTCTATGAGCTGTCCCAGGCCAAAGGTATAGATAGAGAAGAGCAGGGGACCTAGGAGTCCCTGAGCCTTGTGGGACACCAACAGAGAGGGAATGGGAGGAGGAGGTGGCGTGAGAGTGGCAGACGCTAAATGTCCGGTCTGTGAGGTATGATGCAATCCATGAGAGGGCCAGGTCAGTGATGCCAAGAGACGAGAGAGTTTGTAGTAGAAGGGAGTGGTCGACGGTGTCAAAGGCAGAGGACAGGTCAAGGAGAAGGAGAACAGAGTAATGTTTTTTGGTTTTGGCTGCTAGCAGATCGTTGGTGACTTTAGTAAGGGCAGTTTCAGTCGAGTGGTGGGGTCGGAAGCCTGACTGTAGGTGGTCAAAGAGTGAGCAGGGAGGAGAGGTGAGAGGACAGTTCTGAATGGACATGTTGCTCAAGTAGCTTTGAGGCATATGGCAGAAGTGATATGGGGCGATAGCTGGACAGAGAAGATGGGTCGAGTGAGGGTTTTTTAAGGATGGGTTTAATTGTAGCGTGTTTAAAACCAGAGGGGAAGACACCAGAGGTCAGAGATAGGTTGAAGAGATGAGTTAGGGCTGGGATGAACACTGAGGAGAGGTTGGGAATGAGGTGGGATGGGATTGGGTCAAGTGCGCAGGTGGTGAGATGTGATCTGGAGAGTAGGGTGGAAAGGTATTCTTCTGTAATTGTGGAGAAGCAGGTTTTGGTGGAAGAGTACTGAGCAGTTATGTAGAGGGGCTGAGGGGACTGTGCACTGAAGCCTTCTCTGATGTTGACGATCTTTTGTTTGAAATATGTGGCAAAGTCCTCTGCTGAGATAAGAGGTGAAGGTGGGGGCGCCGGTGGACGGAGAAGAGAGTTAAAAGTGTTGAACAGTTGTTTGGGGTTGTGGGACAGGGAAGATATTAGAGATGAGAAGTAGGCCTGTTTTGCATCAGAGAGTGATGATTTTGAAAATGAGGAGGGATTGCTTGTATGTGGTGAAGTGATCCTTAGAATGGGATTTCTTCCATTGCCGCTCAGCAGCTCTGGAAGCTTGTCTGAGTTTCTTGGTCAGGTCTGTGTGCCAGGGTTGTCTGTTTGATTTTCCGGGATTTGTGGAGTGTGAGGGGGGCAACAGAGTCCAGGGCTGTAGTTATTGTGGTGTTATACAGAGTGGTGGCAGCATCGGGGTCTTTGAGGGAATGAATGTTGGAGAGAGGTGAAAGAGATTCCGAAAGTAGGTAAAAGTCGAGATGTTTAAGGTTCCTGCAGGGGTGTGCTAGTGTATGGACCGGAGGAGCAGCAGAAGAGACCAGAGAAGAGAAGGTGAGTAAGTTGTGGTCAGATAGGGGGAGTGGCGAATTAGAAAGGTTAGATAAGGAGCAGAGGCGAGTAAAGATCAGATCTAGAGTATGACCATCTCTGTGGGTGGGAGCGGAAGACCACTGGGAGAGGCCGAAGGAGGAAGCGAGTGCCAGAAGTTTGGAGGCGGTCGAGTTGCAAGTGGTGGTGGAATTGGGCTGTAGGAGCAGTTTCCAGACAGAAGCAGACCAACTCCTCCACCATGTTTGCAGCCAGGGCGTGGGGTGTGGGTGAAATGAAATCCGCTATAAGAGAGAGCAGCAGGGGAGGCAGTGTCAGAGGGTGTCAGCCATGTTTCTGTGATACCCAGAAGGGAAAGTTTGTGTGAGATGAAGAGGTCATGGATGAAAGACAGTTTGTTATTAACTGAGCGTGCGTTCCATAATGCTCCTGTCAGAGGAACCGAGGGAGCAGGGGTCAGGGGAATGTTCTTTAGGTTTAAGGGATTGCAGAAATTTGTAGAGGGGGATTTGTAGTGAGAGGAGGAAATAATGGTGGGGATTTGCTGTGGGGGCTCTGGATTGGAGAGATGTCGCCAGCAATAAGTAGAAGCAGGGAAAGTGTCAGTAGGTGAGAGAAAGAGAGGCATGAGGGAGGCCGTGTGTGGTTTGGGAAGGAAATGTTTTATGCTCACTAAACAGGTTTGCACAGGAGGTTAGATGAGTGGGTAAAATGGAGGGAGAGATGAACAGTTCTCTTGCTGGGTGATTGTATGTAAGAGCATTCTGGAGGTTTAGGCGAAGTGGGAAGAGCAAGATGAGAAATTGAATCATTGTTGCATTAACTAATTCATTAGTTACCTTTGGTCCCCTTCCGTCCAATTCTGGGTATAATTCTGTATGTGCACTTAAAGAGTTGCACTGGAAGATGTTTGTATGGAAAGGACCTAGGTCTAAAGACCTAAGCAACTTAGATTTATACCACTCTGTGCTCAATCAGGTGTGACCAAGTGGGGAGGAGGTTATAGTTGGCCTAATCAAAGTAGGACCAGACACAGGGGTGAAATAGTCAATATAAACAAGTACTCAATAAATCCATCATCAGGGAATAAGACATTAATTGTTCAGTAAAAGACATACCAGGGATTGGGAAGGAAAGATGAGCTATGTGGATGTTATCAGGTTCTTGGAAAGTTGGGTGCAGTTGCATTCAGTAAAGACATACCTGGAAAGGAGACAAAATGGATGATGGTCAGTAGATGGTGATGACAAAGTAGATTCTATATCCAAAGTATTACATTCTGGTATAATTCTGTATGTACATTCTGTATATACAGGAGATACCCAGGTTATACCAGCATGCTCCATATCACTATATACAAGAAGATGTATAACTTATACCAGCTGTACATATATAATTATATACAGGAGATACCCAGGTTATACCAGCATGCTCCATATCACTATATACAGAAGATGTATAACTTATTACCAGCTGTACATATATAATTATATACAGGAGATACCCAGGTTATACCAGCATGGTCCATATCACTATATACAAGAAGATGTATAACTTATACCAGCTGTACATATATAATTATATTACAGGAGATACCCAGGTTATACCAGCATGCTCCATATCACTTATTACAAGAAGATGTATTAACTTATACCAGCTGTACATATATAATTATATACAGGAGGTTATACCCAGGTTATACCAGCATGCTCCATATCACTATATACAGAAGATGCATACTGTATATACAGAGATACCCAGGTGCAGGCTCCATATGACTATATACAGAAGATGTATAACTGCTATATATATAAATTATATACAGGAGATACCGCATGCTCCATATCACTGTATAGTATACCAGCTACATATATATTTATATACAGGAGATACCCAGGTTATACCAGCATGCTCCATATATGACTATACAGTGTATAACTCGTATACTTATACCAGCTGTACATATATAATTATATACAGGAGATACCCAGGTTATACCAGCATGCCATATCACTAATATACAGAAGATGTATACTTATACCAGCTGTACTATATAATTTTATATACAGAGTATACCCAGGTATATCCAGCATGCTCCCATATCACCTATATACAGATGTCATACCACTATAACCAGATATACCAGCTGTACAATATATATATTATATACAGGAGATACCCAGGTTATACCAGCATGGTCCATATCACTATATACAGAAGATATACTAGTATTATACCAGCTGTACATATATAATTATATACAGGAGATACCCAGGTTATACCAGCATGCCTCCATATCACTATATACAGAAGATGTATAACTTATACCAGCTATACATAATATAATTATATACAGGAGATAACCCAGGTTCTACGCATCCAGCTGCCCATATCACTATATACAATAAGATGTATAACTTATACCAGCTGTACATATATAATTATATACAGGAGATACCCAGGTTATACCAGCATGCTCCATATCACTATATACAAGAAGATGTATAACTTATACCAGCTGTACATATATAATTATATACAGGAGATACCCAGGTTATACCAGCATGGTCTCACTGTAGATAGGAAGCAGCGATGTACATACACTGGATGGGTGATCTTGAGGGATGATATCGGCAGTGACAGGAGGAAATGTAGAAGAAATATTTCACTTCTCCGTTGATAAGAAGAGGAATCTCTGGAGCTGAGGGCAATATAGGAAATGTGATAAAACTGCTCTGAGATGTTGTTGTGAATATTTGGACAGAGGCAGAGAGGTGACTTAGAGTTTACCAGGACGACGACATCTGCTTTGGGATTTCTGGTGAACTTGCTGAAGGGGTGACCAGTCCTGGATGAGACGAAGTCTTCTCGCCTCATCCAAGGACAGCCTGTCCCAAGTGACCCGAAAGTGATCTGCATCTAGTTTGAGGATGGTGGGGGGAGGGGGAGTTGCATCCAGCAGTCTGCCGCAGAGTTATGATGGGGAAGCGGACAGGGAATTCACAGTGAAACAACTTAAAGGGGTTGTCTCATCTTGCCTAATGGGGGCATATCGCTAGGATATGCCCCCATTGTCTTATAGGTGCGGGTCCCACCGCTGGGACCCGCACCTATATCGAGAACGGGGCCCCGAAAGCGAACGGGGGCGCACTGCGCATGCGCAGCCGCCTCCATTCATTTTCAATGTGGCCGGCGAAGATAGCCGAGCGCTGGCTCGGCTATTTCCGTCGGCTCCATAGAAATGAATAGGAGCGGTGGCCGCGCAAGCGCGGTGCGCTCCCATTCATTTCTATGGGGAGCCGGCTTGGTGGTGGCCGGACCGGAGTCCTCCAGCCACCACCTTGCGGGGCCCCGTTCTCGATATAGGTGCGGTCCCAACGGTGGGACCCGCACCTATAAGACAATGGGGGCATATCCTAGCGATATGCCCCCATTAGTCAAGATGAGACAACCCCTTTAACAAAATTGTGTTTTTGTTTTTTGAAAATTTGTATTCTCAAAAGGTGCCAGATGGAAATCTGAAGTCAGCCAAACAGCCCTTCTGCGGCGGCCACTACAGGAGATACCTGGTATTACACGCATGCTAATCAAATGAATGGTCTACTGTGTAACATATAGAGGGATACAATGTATCAGGGTAGATAAGAGCTATAAGACGATCTCTTTCGATTCTGCTTTCTTTAACCCACAGAGTATTGTCCGCAGTATTACACTGTAATAAACAGTGGCATGACTATAGGGCAGTGATGGCTAACCTCCGTCACTCCAACTGTGGTCAAACTACAACTCCCAGCGTGCTGCATTCACTTCTATGGAGTTCTGAGAACACCCAAGCAAGGGGGCACCTTGGGAGTCGTAATTTTACCACAGCTGGAGTGCCGGAAGTCAGCCATCAAAGGATACTGTTATACAATAAGCATTTACACATGTGCCCTGGTGTCTGAGGGGTATGAAGAGCCCTGTGCCACTTAAAAAGACACCAGAATTTTCAATGGCACATGGTAGTTGGGAGACCTGGTACATATGTTGTATTGGGCCCCAGGAGCTCATGCCGTTGCTAACAGCTGTATAAGCAGGACTAGGTCAGGGAAGCTATTAGAGATGAGCGAATCATTACAAATTTTATTCGCCAAACATTCGTAGAACTTTTCGAAGATTCGTATATTCGACAAATATATTCATTAAATTTGCGTACAAAATATATGTTAATATGTGACGTTGAGCGAACATTCACGCACTAATAACGAACATTCCGTTTTAAAAGGTACGCAACTTCTTTGACCATGTTCGCATGAGCGTACAAATTGCGTACAAATCCTCAGCGTACTATTGTCTAGCGATTGTGTAATACACAGGCACGCACGACAAGAGGCAGAGCGAAGTTTTAAAAATGGCATCCAGGCGATCCTCAGCATTCCCTGGCTACATATGGATACTGTATCAGCAGATGACAGCAGATCATCCGGCTGAGACTGAGATGAGCGTGCCATCCTCTCCACTACCTCATCCACTTTCTCCTCCACTATAATTTTTCACCTTGGCTTAGCCTGCTGGAACACCGGCCAAGTATTACGAATACTACAAGTAGAAGCTCCGGCTACAGGTCCTTTGGCACTGCTGCCCTGTGCCACCTTCTCCTTTTTTTAGAGTTCGAGGTCTGGCTGGAACTGGACCCCTTTTGCTTTTCCATTCCAGACATTTTTTACTTTACTCTGTGGCCCTGCAGCTGGTCTTTGTCTTTGTCCCTGTCTCTCTCCCTGTCTCTCTCCCTGTCTCTCTCTCCCTGTCTCGCTCCCTGTCTCTCTCTCCCTGTCTCTCTCCCTGTCTCTCCTGGTCGCTCTCCCTATCTCTCCCGGTCTCTCTCCCTGTCTCTCTCCCTGCCTGATTAATTACTAGCCCTGCACTTGCCCTGCACTTGCCCTGCAGTATCCCTGATGTGTAATATGGATTCCCAGAACAATTACACCCCAATTTCAACAACACAGGTCTCAGAGTCTCAGAACTTCACACACAGTGCTTCTGCTCATCTCAGCAGTCACAGCAGAAGTGATGTGTCACTGGCTTACCGAGCCTGAGCCAATCAGAGCAAGCCCTGCCCACTAGGTCAGGTGACCACTTTCTTCCCGGGCTTTTGCGCACGAATAATGAACTAACAGTAAAAGTTCACTAATTACTTGTATTCGTACGCAACAGCGTATAGAGTAACTAATACGTAGCATTAGCGTACAATTTATCGGACAAGTATGTAGCGAATGCGTAGAAAGCCTTAGGAACATTTTGGAATCTTAACGGAGCGAATCACCTAATATTCGGATTCGCTTCGTAGCTGAAAATTTCCAAGATTCGATACGAATCAACGAATTGACGAATAGATTCGCTCATCTCTAGAGGCTCTCCAGTCTCTGAATGGAAACAAGATTTCATACTTTATAGACCTTCTGGCTTCAATGGACCCATGGAGGAAGTGTCACCATGATGTTCTGCACTTATCACTCCAGTTAAGGTTTGATGCCATAGAGGAGAGGACTCACCCATGATTCAGGGTAAAACTGAAGATGGGAGTTATAGTCCCTGTTGGAGAGAAAAGTTGCAGCCGTCACAAACAATCCAGATATTTGGATGTTTTACAATTTTTACAAAGTCTCTTGCAACTTTCCTTCCCTTAGGGCCATGCTGGAATAATTACCAGTCAACTAAGCCACAAATTAACCACAAATCATGGGAGACTCCATAGACTCATTTAATGCTGAACAATTGTCTGTACCCCTTGCAAAAAAAAAAAAAAAAAAACTGCATAATGGTCCCCTGTGCCCGTGTCGTCCTGTCAGGTTTTATTCTATATTTTAGCCTTGAGTGATGAAAACCTGATACTGGATTCAATGTATTAAAATTAGGCAATAAGAATTCCATTTTTAAATAGGAGGTTTTGTGAAGATTTTGTGAGAATCGTCTCCCACCGAGAATCCGGGGGATAATTGATTCAGTCTCAAATACAGTGCGATAATGTGAGAGTCTCCGGCGGACTCATCACTGCGGAAAGTTAATATTTGGCAAGTATATAATTTATAATGTAACTCAACCTTTATAAGCGAAGCTCCAGATTGCCCAAAGAAATCTATCATCATGTATGACAGCTGGAACGGAGCCAGCGTGAAGCCACTGAACGGCGTCCTGATGTTTGGACAGTTTAGAAAGAAGATTGTTCCAAAATAACTTTAGTCTTAGAAAAGAAATAAAACGGTTACATTGTATAGATTTTATCAATAGAGACTACCTGCTTGCTGGCAGTGAATGGTCACATCCATTGTTCACATTGGGAGGCTGAAAATTTCCTACCACAGAGGTGTCAGTGGAGACTGAAGAGTTAATACTGAATGTTCCTGGTGGCTAAAAGATTAATACTGAATATCACAAGATTCAGGGTGGCTCTGAGGGTCATGATAAGATATGTAGCTTGTCTTTTCATTACCTGGGGGAAAAGGTTCAGTTTCCTGCCCTTATTCAGTATCTAAATACCCTCATCAAGGCAAAGGCTACATCTTTGGGTTGGAGATTAATACATTTAATATTTATGGAATCCTAGACTATTGAAGAGTGTAATGGAAATACGACTGGTCGGTGGTCTTGGGGTTAATGTTAGCATCTCTGGGGGTCTAGGGTAGGGGAGGGATTAATGATATCCCTGGTAGTTTAGGGTAGGGAATGATTTAATCATATTATACTTGGCAGGAAAGGGTTTTAGGATATTATCCCTGGTGATCTAGCATACAGAAGGGTTTAATGATATTATACCTGCTAATTAATGGTTAGTACAGGTTTTATTATAAAATCCCTGGTGGCCCAGGGTAGATAAGGGGTTAATGATAATATTTTTGTGAGTATAGGGAAGGATTTAATTATATTATACTTGGCAGGAGAGGGTTTAATGATATTATCCCTGGTGGTCAGGGATACAGAAGGGTTTAATGATATTATCCCTGGTGGTCAGGGATACAGAAGGGTTTAATGATATTATACCTGGTGGTCAGGGATACAGAAGGGTTTAATGATATTATCCCTGGTGGTCAGGGATACAGAAGGGTTTAATGATGATATCCCTGGTGGTCAGGCATACAGCAGGGTTTAATGATTAATATGATTCCAGTTAATAAGATTTGGTACAGGTTTAATGATGATATCTCTGGTGGTCTAGGGTAGATAAGCATTTCATGATAAAATCTCTAGATGTCTAGGTTAGGGAAGGGTTTAATTGTATTATCCCAGGTGGTCTAGGGTAAGGAAGAGTTTAATATTATCCCTGGTGGACTACGTTAATGGTTTAATTGGTAACAGTCTAATGATACTATCTTTGGGTGGTCTAGGGTAGGGAAAAGTTTCATTATATTATCCTTGTGGTCTAGAGTAATGGGTTTATTAGTAACATTTCAGTGGTCTACAGTAATAAACAGTCTAAGGGTGGTCTAGAGTTTTGAGGGGGTACATTTTTTAAATATCTTTTGTCAAGTAGTTACCATATCAGGGTCCAGCTCTCTAAAATCTGGTAAGTTGTTGTTCTTATGACCAAGGCAAGTTTTTAATTTCTTTAAAGGAAAACCCCACCTAAAACCAAAGAGGTCCGAAGATGATACGGGAAAAAGTTGTCATGAAGATAGGCACAAGACGCTGTACGGTAATATTACAGCTTAGTACTGGTCTTATTAATGAATCTATGTATAACCTCTGCAGGATCTTTATTGGAGTCGCTTTAACTCTTTTATTATAAAATTGCATTATGGGTAGAGATGAGCGAATCTTCAAAGATTCGCTTCAGCGAATATTCGCCCGATTTTTAAAAAGATTTGCTTCGGATAAGATTTGCTTCGGTCCAAGTTGAGAAAAAAAAAATATTAGTTTTGCGAACGTTCCCATGAATACATACGCATGAGTGTACAAAGTGCGTACGAAGCTTTAGTGTGTTATTGTCTCGCGATTACGCATTAGCATACAAATTATCAGATGCGTAGCATTAGCGTAAAAATTATCTGATGCCTATGTAGAGTTAGCGTACAAAGATTTAGGAAGATTCATACGAAGCGAATCTAAAAAGATTCGGATTCGCTTAGGCGTAGGAAATAACGAAGATTCGTAACGAATATACGAAGCGGCGAATAGATTCGCTCATCTCTAATTATGGGACTTGGGGTGGAGATGTGATGCACCTATAGTTCTGCAGGTTCATCTTTAGCCACTGAAGCAATTCCAACACATACATTAGAGAATTGCTTATACTGCAGTTCCTTAAGATATTTAAGGCGGCTCCAGCAACATTGTGAAAAGCAGAGAGAAGCCTCCAGGGAATACGTCCCGTCTCCATGATATTAGTGGTGATAACAGTGACCTCTGAGTAACTGCTGCTAATTCATTTACTTCTTTAATTCCTGTTATTAATGGAACCGTCCTGAATGTAATTGCCCAGTAAAATCTATAATTACTCATCCCATTATTGAACGATCATCAGTGTATGGGATTTATTGAGATAATGTTACAGTCGCCCCAGGGAAGTCATTAATTGTAACATCGGTTCATAAAATAACAGGGATAAGGCGGACGATGAGGTGGGATAGTCATTTGGCATCAACATCTCAGTTTCAGGCTTCAGGTTGGAAGAAATTGACATAAAAGTAAACATTAAAGGAGTCCTCCAGCTTTTTATCAGTTATCATTTAAAGAAGTTGTGTCACTTCAGCAAATACCATTTATTATATAAAGAAGGTTAATAAAAGGCACTTACTAATGTATTGTGATTCTCCATATTGCCTCCTTTGCTGGCTGGATCCATTTTTCTATCAAATTATACACTGTTCATTTCCATGGTTACAGACCACCCTGCAATCCATCAGCTCCAGCCTATGTGTGCTCCCACGGTCCCAGCCACCAGAGAGGCTGCACTTTTTCCTATCGTGTGCAAGCATGGCCACCACTGATGGATTGCAGGGTGGTCCCACTACTAGAGGGAGCTCAGGAGATTACTACATACCGTTATATACAGTCACCACTAGAGGGAGCTCAGGAGATTACTACATACAGATATATACAGCCACCATTAGAGGGAGCTCAGGAGATTACTACATACAGATATATACAGCCACCACTAGAGGGAGCTCAGGAGATTACTGCATACAGATATATACAGCCATCACTAGAGGGAGCTCAGGAGATTACTACATACAGATATATACAGCCACCACTAGAGGGAGCTCAGGAGATTACTACATACAGATATATACAGCCACCACTAGAGGGAGCTCAGGAGATTACTACATACAGATATATACAGCCACCACTAGAGGATGCTCAGGAGATTACTACATACAGATATATACAGCCACCACTAGAGGAGCTCAGATTACTACATACAGATATATACAGCCACCACTAGAGGGAGCTCAGGAGATTACTACATACAGATATATACAGCCACCACTAGAAGGAGCTCAGGAGATTACTACATACAGATATATACAGCCACCACTAGAGGGAGTTCAGGAGATTACTACATACAGATATATACAGCCACCACTAGAGGGAGCTCAGGAGATTACTACATACAGATATATACAGCCACCACTAGAGGGAGCTCAGGAGATTACTACATACCAAGATATATACAGCCACCACTAGAGGGAGCTCAAGATATTTCTACATACAGATATATACAGCCACCACTAGAGGGAGCTCAAGAGATTACTACATACAGATATATACAGCCACCACCAGAGGGAGCTCAGGAGATTACTACATACAGATTATACAGCCACCACTAGAGGGAGCTCAGGAGATTACTACATACAGATTATACAGCCAACACTAGAGGGAGCTCAGGAGATTACTACATACAGATATATACAGCCACCACTAGAGGGAGCTCAAGATATTTCTACATACAGATATATACAGCCACCACTAGAGGGAGCTCAAGAGATTACTACATACAGATATATACAGCCACCACTAGAGGGAGCTCAAGAGATTACTACATACAGATATATACAGTCACCACTAGAGGGAGCTCAGGAGATTACTACATACAGAGATATACAGCCACCACTAGAGGGAGCTCAGGAGATTACTACACAAAAAAAAAAGATACAAAAACACAGCACACCATGTTCTTGTATCCTGCAGATTCCCTGTAAAAAACAATCTAAGGGTTTTTTTTTTTACAATGGAATTCTATTGTGAACAGATGCCACTGTATGACCTCAGTCTGAGGCATCTTTTTAATGTATGTTTTTTGTATACGTTAAATGGACGGCAAAAATGTGATGTGAACCCAGTTGTCTGTTATCTACATTATATTCAGTACATTGTAAAATGTGACAGAAAGAAAAGCATTAAACCTCAAACAACATGACAGATACAGGAAGACATCAAATGATAAAGATCATAACGTGTTCAATCAATCGAGATCAGAAACCTGAAGGAAATATCTAGTGGCGACAAAAAAAAAAAAAAAAAAACTAAACGCCGCTCTGGGAGGGACAGATGATGTCATTTGGAAATGATGCACTATGGGAGATAAGTTCCCACCAGTCATCATGGTAACATCAGGTCATGACCTGGAAGTTTCCTTTAAATAAAGGATATTTACTAGCACAAAGTAAAACATTTCCCGTGAGATTCCAGTTGACCCTCCCCCTGCCCCCCCACCCCCCCCCCCCCCGTTTGCCCAGCCTCCCGCCCCTATGTTCGGCCTCATCAGAAGGGATTCATTTTCTATCCAAATCTATTTCCCGTCTTCATCTGTAACAGAACAGGAAAGAAACAAAACATGAACTCCCCGAGGGAAGAGCCGGAGCGCCAGCGATTATTGAGAAGCATTTATAGCCCCAGATCTGTCCGAGCGAGATAAGACGCGACGTTTCATTTCAGCATTGCAAAAAAAAAAGGCGACGGGAAATAACAGCGCGAATGAGCGACGGAAGACGAGATCACAAGGAGCTGGAAGTGGTTTCAGCTTCTAAGAGCTTTTTAACCAGCGCTCACAGCAATAAGGCGAATCAGGAGAGGCGGCCGCACCGCGACAACAATCCGGTTCACAGCGGTGGCCGCAAAGTCTTCAATCAACCTAATTTGTCGTGAGCCTCTCGCTGGGGAGTCCGTGTGAAGGGAAAGTACACAGAACCGGCTCCGCTCTGCATACGCCGTGCCACATCCTTCACTTACTTTGATGTAATTTATTACACGTATAATGCAGATTTAAAGAGAATGAGCCCGACGCAAGAGGCGGGACTTTATAACACTAATTGTAACATAATAAACTTCACAATACACGTATCTCGACAGGCCCCTCCCCTATATCCTGTATCCCTCTTCGTTTTTTGTGTTGTTGGGGGGGTAGAGATAGCATTTTGTCCATAGTGTCACTGCCTGCTGTAGGCAGTAGTTGGCCGCCGAGTGGTGAGCAGTCACAGGCCGATGATGAGGTAATGGCCGAGAATCGGTAAGAAAGTGACTGAAGTAGCGAAACACCAGGGCTCTGAATGCTATACATGGAATCTCCATTCTTACTGGAGGTGGAATACAGACACATTTGCTACGCCATATCAGTGTATGATGATTCCCTTTCCTATGATCAACAAGGCTGAGAGCATTGGTCACATTGTGGAGACTTTCTTCTTGTCTTCCTTCTTATCTTCATCTTCCTCCTCTCCTCATCTTTCTCATTACTCTGATCTTCCTTGTCTCCTTATCTTCCTCTTTCTCCTTGCCTTCCCTTCTTGGTCTCATTCTCATGAATTTCTGCTTCTCTCATCTTATTCATTTTCCTTATTTTTCTTGTCTTCCACTTCCTTCATGTCTTCCTCATCTTCTACATCCACTTCATCTTCTTTCCCATCTTACTCATTTTCTTCTTTCTCATCCTTGTCTTCCTCATCATATTCCTTTTATTCCTCTTCTTCCTTGACTTTTTCTTCTTCCTCATCTCATTCTTCTTTCTGATCATTTTCTTCCTTGTCTTGATTATCCTATTCATCTTCCTGTTCTTCAACTCAACTATCTGTCTTTCTTATTCTTCTCATCTTCCTCATCTTCATCCTCACCTTCTTCGTCTTCATTCTTCTTGTCTTTCTCATCTTCAGCTTTTTGCACTTCTTCCTCACATTTTCTAACTCTTCTTCTTATGCATCCTTCCCTCATTTACCTCCATCTTTCTCATTATTATTATCTTTCTCATCTTCCTTTTCTTCCTTTCTTCTTCCTTTTCCTCCTCTTGTTATCCTTTTTTTTCTTGTGTTCCTCTTTATCCTCTTCTTCTTCTTTGTTCTTTTTCATTCTTCTGGTCTTCTTCTTCTTCCTCATTTTCCTTTTCCTCCTTGTCTTGTTCCTTTTCTTCTTCTCCGTCGGTCTTCCTTTTCTTCTTTGTCTGTCTCATCCTGAGTATCTTCTTCTTCCTTGTCTCCTTCTTATTCTTCTTCCTCTTCTACATCTTTTTAATTCTTCTGGTCTTCCTCTTATTTCTCATCTTCCTTTTCCTCATTGTCTTGTTCCTTTTCTTCTTTTTCTCAGTCTTCTTCTCCATATTCTATTTTTTTTTTTCATTTTTCCAGTCTTCCTCTTATTCCTTATTCTTTCTTGCCTTCCTCATCCTCCTCATCCTCTTCTTTCCTCATATTCCTTTTCCTCCTCATCTTGTTCATTTTCTTCCTTGTCTTCTTCCCCTTCTGTATCTTTTTCATTCTTCCATTCTTCCTCTTCTTCTGCCTTTTCCTCCTTGTCTTGTTCCTTTTCTTCTTTTTCTCCTTCTTCTTCTTCTTCTCCCTCTTCCCTCATCATCCTCCTCATCTTATTCATTTCCTTCCTTGTCTTCTTCCCCTTCTGTATCTTTTTCATTCTTCCATTCTTCCTCTTCTTCTGCCTTTTCCTCCTTGTCTTGTTCCTTTTCTTCTTTTTCTCCTTCTTCTTCTCCCTCTTCCCTCATCTTCCTCCTATTCTTATTCATTTCCTTCCTTGTCTTCTTCCCCTTCTGTATCTTTTTCATTCTTCCTCTTCTTCTTCCTTTTCCTCCTCGCCTTAGACTCTTCACCTTATTTTTGTTAAGCAGTTCATTAATAAGTGATTAGGTTAATGCCGCGGCCTCAGGTTTCCTCGCTCCTCATCCTGTTCCTTTTCTTCTTTGTCTTCTTTCTCCTCTTATACATCTTTTTCATTCTTCTGGTCTTCCTCGTCTTCCTCATTTTCCTTTTTCTTCATTGTCTTGTTCCTTTTCTTCTTCTCCCTCTTCTTCTTCCTCTTGTATTTCTTTTTCATTCTTTCGGTCTTCCTCTTCTTCCTTGTCTGTCTCATCCTGCTTTTCTTCTTCCTTGTCTCCTTCTTCTTCTTCCTCTTCTACATCTTTTTCATTCTTCTGGTCTCCCTCTTCTTCCTTATTCTTCCTTACCTTCCTCATCCTCCTCATCTTCCTCTTCTTTCCTTATTCTCCTTCATCTTCCGCTTCCTCCACATCTTGTTCATTTCCTTGTTTTCTTCTTCTTCCCCTTCTGTATCTTTTTCATTCCTCATTCTCCCTCATCTTCCTCCTCATCTTGTTCATTTCCTTCCTTGTCTTCTTCTTCTCCTTCTGTATCTTTTTCATTTTTCCTCTTCTTCTTCCTTTTCCTCCTTGTCTTAAACTCTTCACCTTATTTCTGTTAAGCAGTCCATTAATAAGTGATGAGGTTAATGCCGCGGCCTCAGGTTTCCTCGCTCCTCATCCTCTTAGCCTGTGACTCCCCTCCTGACCCGCGGCCGCCGCGCCATTTTACATTTGAATTATATTTTGTTGCTTCATCCTTAATAATTTATTTCTTAAACGTCTGATTTTTTTCATGAAATTGATTTTCCGCTTTTACTCTCTCGCCCAGGTGAGGAGGAATCGATCTCATCTCCCCAGACACTGAGGATTTGACAGTCTGATTTTTTTCTGCTTAAAGAGAATTTGTTAGTGAAAGGTATTTATCAGGATGTAAAAATGCCGCGCGGAGGTCACGCCCTTGTAGCCCCCAGTTTACCCAGTTTTCATGATCTGACTGTGGATCTATTCAGTGACGTTTATCAATTTCTCTGCAGCGCCCTCACAGGAAAAATGAAGCATTGCACACTGTCCATTCACATCAATGGATTGCCTTTGTAATGCAGAACATGATAATCTCTTTAAAGGGACAGAATTTGTGAATAAAGGGATATCATAGGCCGGGAGGGGGGCTATGCCAGACATATGGCATTGCCCAGTGTATACCATGGCTGTTGAGAGTTGGTGGACTTACTCATGGCCAGATCCTCCATTGGGTTCACGCTAATTAATATAATCCCACCCCTTACATATATCTGGACCTCTATCCATGATTATCACATAGTACAATGCTGGGTCTGACACCAAGGACTGGGACATAAGCCATTCCAAGGGTTCTGCCTGTGAAATCAGCTCTTGGAGTTACTGCAAAGATCTGATATCACATATCTGATGAGCTTGTTACAATGTATCAGAGCAGACAAACCTATAATCACAGCACCAGTTCCTCTACTATCCTGGACTGACACATTGTTGCAGTCCTCAGCTTTGGACTCTGCTTGCTCCCACTCACAGCAAGCAGAGATCTTGGAGATGGTGAACAATTTATACACAATTTTTATCAGAAAGTTGCAGAACTATCCATGAAAGATGGAAAATGTGCAAAATATTGGGAAATGGGCAAAAATATGTCCATCTGCTCTGACGGTCAGACATTGTGAAGCTCTGATCCATGATCTCTGAGATATCCAGATATTATGTGTCTGGACACCTCCCGAGATGTTACTGTGCAGCTCTCTCCTGCCATCTAGTGTGCACTCTGCAGGATGCAGTCCAATCACGTATGCCGCATCTAAAGAGGGCGATCCCAATAATACTCTTTATTTGTACTGTGACAACATATACCGCAGCGCTGTACAGACGTTACAATTACACACCAAACCTAATGAACCATTTTCAGAGCTTACAAATCTTCACAAGAGCTTACAATCTATGGGGATATCTATGAGGAAATGGTGTTTGATTAGTATAGTGATCCCGCCAAAAAAGGGAATTATATAGGGTGCAAGCATGACCACCGCTGCTGGTTTACAGGGTGGTCATAACCACTCAGTACGAGCTGTGTATAATGTGATGGAAAAATGAATCCAGCCAGCAAAGGAGGCAATATGGACAATCACAATACAATAGTAAGTGCATTGGATTAACTTTCTCTACATGATAAATGCTATTTGCTGAGGTGATAGGACCTCGTTAAGGAGCAATGTCTGTCTGATGTTCTTGGCATAATCTAATGGATAACATCTTCATATGGAGAAGCCACATTAGTCATTGTCCGGTAGTCAGGTTCAGATCCAAGGATGAACACCTAAAGGCCCTTTTAGACGGGCCGATGTGTCTCCCTGCCCGAGCGCCGATCAGCGATATCGGCGCTCGGGCAGGGAGCCTTTACACGGCCCGATGAATCGAGCGCCGGGCCGCACGAGTGATCGCTGTATCAATCGTGCGGCCCGGAAGCTCCATACTGTCAGGCGCACATCGCCTGTTTACACAGGCCGATGTGCGCCCGACAGATTGGATCTTTTGTAGAAATCAAAAGATCCAATCAGCCGACGAACAAGCGTTTTGCTCGTTCGTCGGCTGATTAGGGCCACTTTTACACGGGCCGATTATCGGCACTAGCGTTCCTAGGAACGATTTTTCGGCCGATAATCGGCCCGTGTAAAAGGACCTTTAGTTGACTGAAGGTTCTCTTGAAGGTTCTTTGTGGCTTGACAGAGAATTATTTGTCTACAGATAAGATCAGGACAACCTCGGATATTGGCCTGATGAAAGATTTGGAGTCACCTTGTTTTGCGATGGACACTCCCACCTTATGAACCCTGTCGTCTTCTCTAAGAAATATCTTTGAGATAAGTCCCTTGGGTCATCCATTTCTTTCCACTTTCTGGTCCTTCATGAGAACAAAATCTCCTACCTATAAGTTTGGTTTGATGTGCTGCCATTTTCTTCGTCCTTGAAGGAGGGTTAGGTATTCCTTTTTCCAGAAATAGACAAATGTTCACTACATTTCCACTGTCTCTGATATCAGTTTTACCAGATGTCAATTTTTTTGGATGCACTAGGAACAGTCCCAAGTTTCTGAATGAGAAGAGTCGCTGGAGTGAGAATAACAGGGGATTCTAGATCCATGGTCACAGGAGCAAAAGCCCTTGAGTCCTCATGTAAGAAGATGGTTAAAGTCTCATGAGTAAGTCTTGGGCATAGAATCCAATATCTTACGAGTGGTACCCATCAGGGGCGGACTGGAAACTTAAAGTGGCCCTGGAAAAAAACACTAAAAGTGGCCCCGTCTTGTAGTCAGCTCAAAATTGAAGGAAGGCAGGGCCAGAAATACCATATTGCATTACATTATACCATCCCAACAGAGCCAAATACCACAGTCCATCACAAAATACTGCCAGCAGAACAGAATACATCCCCAAAAACTTCCACTGGCCGGCTGTGCGGAGGGCCCAGGCGGCCATCTGGGTATCGGCCCACCGGGAAATTTCCCTGTAAGGTCTATGGCCAATACGCCCTTGGTACCCATCATCCTTCTCCATGATCTGCCCATATGAGAAGTATGTAGAGGGTTAAATATCCATGTGCAATCATTATCAACCAAGTAATCCTGGTCTGGCATAGAGTTCATTTGCAATTTTTGGCAGGCGCCTGGAAGTTTGCTCCACAGTCTCAGTAGCTTTACTGGTCCTCTGATGATGAGAAATCATCTTAAGGCAATGATGAAACTACAAGTGTCCATGGATTCTACTACTTCTATATATATATAGCCCATACACTCTACGTGACCATCTCTGATTCTATGTGCAATGACTGCCCATGACCCAAGGACATCCAGGCTGATGTAAGTAAATGGTGCTCCATACTTGTCCTATCTTTGTGCAAATCAGACATTTGCTGTAGTTGCAATTTTCCCCTTGACTTGCGGCACTGAACACAATGGTGAATTACGCGGGCAATCTGTCTTCTTGCTCCTACTATCCAAGGATCTGCAGCCCTGAAGCCCTCAGTGGAATGGCTGCCTCGATGCTTGACCCTTTCATGATAATGTCGTATCAGCAGTGTTATAACATGGTGACAACCAGAAATAATGAGAGGATTCCTTTCTGAATTCTCTAGCTTCGCCCTGTTAAAGTGACCACCAACCCTCAGCACACCATGACTGTCCATCAATGGTCTTAGGTTGGTGATGGGGCTGTTTTTTGGAATATCTCGCTTGTCGCATATACATTTCAGTTCTATCTCAAAGACAACCTGCTGTACATTACGTATCATGATCAGGACAATGTCCTCTGCAGAGAGAGGCTTATCACACATCTGACAACCACAGCAATCAGTGTTACTGTTCTCATTACGACAGCAGCGTTCAATGTGAACTAACCTTGAGATAGCCTTAACCATCTGGAGAAACATTCAATACGCTGACAGCTCAAGCCAAACTTCTCTTTGGATCTGGTCAAAAGGATCCAAAGTTCAGGAAGAATCTCCGGATCATTGTCTGGATCTTGGAGACTGAAGACACCTTCAGTAGAAGTCTCCTTGGTCTGGCCAGCAGGTACTCCGGACCTGTCAACCAGAAAGCATTTGCGGAGGCCCTGGAGGATGCTGGTCTGGTGGCACAATCTGCAGGGATGGGATGAAACATAGTAACACTGTTCAGGTTTAGAGAAGCTCTTGGTCCTCTCTATGAGGTTAGATTCATCTTCAGAGAATCCACTGTCGGTTATTTTAATTATTTCAGGCCATTTTGCTGTTGTCTTGTGTTGCGCAAAACACCGATCTCCATAAGTCATCATCATAAGGAGTAGGAATGTCTTCAGGCTCCTGGATAAGGTTAGAGAGCTTTTCTTTCACCTCATAATGATGAGAGCTTGACTTAAGCTGGGTCATCAAACATTTTGAATAATGTATGTTTTGCTGGAGACCCATTGCATTGTTCATCTATGATGGCATCCATTCTGGTGCCCTTCTGGTTAGACCTTGACCAGAAACACCTTGGAGCAGCATTTTTGACCTATTGCTTTCCCACAGACTTCCGTGGATGAAGAGGAGACAGTAGTTGTAGTTGAATCTTGAACTTGTGGCTCTCCGCCATGTTTTGTGATGGGGTTAGATGCTGCTTAAGGTTGAGGTTGTCGGGAGGTGGAGGAGGATGAATAGCTGTAATATATTTGTCAATACTGCATTCGGCACACTTAATGGCAACTTTATAGTTGTGACGAAACCCACACCTCGCAGCCCACCTGACGTCAACTATGTCGAGCCTACACGGTGCAGTTACTGGTTGCCAAGACGTGACGTTATGCCTCCATAGGAGCATGTAAGGTCAGCTTGCTACAGTTTACACAGACGCCTCCTGTCCACACAGGCACAGGGAGCAGGGGTGAGCTGTAGTTGTCCACGCACCTCCGGCGTAACCCCACTCTTGCTCACAACCCTGACAAGCTGAGAGAGCCTTTTCACTGCCCCAGTAAAACAGAGCTTTCTCACCCCGTAGACTGCCACCAGTTCCTTGTTTAATATAAGCCAGCTAGAGGGATTATATCGGGGTAGGAACCACCCCCAGGTAGCTATGATTATGCCGAAACATGGACATGGGGATTCGTGATCGAGATACAAGAACAGCACAAGATTAAATTATATATTTAATCACCTTAAGGGCTCACTAGATAAACGTTATATACAGTCATGGCCAAAAGTTTTGAGAATGATACAAATATAAATTTTTACAAAGTCTACTGCTTCAGTTTTTATAATGGCAATTTGCATATACTCCCGAATGTTATAAAGAGTGATCAGCTTAACGGCAATTACTTGCAAAGTCAATATTTGCCTAAAAAATGAACTTTATCCCCCAAAACACATTTCAACATCATTGCAGCCCTGCCTTAAAAGGACCAGCTAACATCGTTTCAGTGATTGCTCCATTAACACAGGTGTGGGTGTTGATGAGGACAGGGCTGGAGATCAATCTGTCATGATTAAGTAAGAATGACACCACTGGACACTTTAAAAGGAGGCTGGTGCTTGGCATCATTGTTTCTCTTCTGTTAACCATGGTTATCTCTAAAGAAACACGTGCAGTCATCATTGCACTGCACAAAAATGGCCTAACAGGGAAGAGTATCGCAGCTAGAAAGATTGCACCTCAGTCAACAATCTATCGCATCATCAAGAACTTCAAGGAGAGAGGTTCCATTGTTGCCAAAAAGGCTCCAGGGCGCCCAAGAAAGACCAGCAAGCGCCAGGACCGTCTCTTAAAAGTGTTTCAGCTGCGGGATCAGGCTACCAGCAGTGCAGAGCTTGCTCAGGAATGGCAGCAGGCAGGTCTGAGTGCATCTGCACGCAGTGTGAGGCGGAGACTCTTGGAGCAAGGCCTGGTCTCAAGGAGGGCAGCAAAGAAGCCACTTCTCTCCAGAAAAAACATCAGGGACAGACTGATATTCTGCAAAAGGTACAGGGAGTGGACTGCTGAGGACTTTGGGAAAGTCATTTTCTCTGATGAATCCCCTTTTCCATTGTTTGGGACATCTGGAAAACAGCTTATTCGGAGAAGACGAGGTGAGCGCTACCACCAGTCTTGTCTCATGCCAACTGTAAAGCATCCTGAAACCATTCATGTGTGGGGTTGCTTCTCAGCCAAGGGAATCGGCTCTCTCACAGTCTTGTCATGAATAAAGAATGGTACCAGAATGTCCTCCGAGAGCAACTTCTCCCAACCGTCCAAGAGCAGTTTGGCGATCAACAATGCCTTTTCCAGCATGATGGAGCACCTTGCCATAAAGCAAAGGTGATAACTAAATGGCTCAGGGAACAAAACATAGAGATTTTGGGTCCATGGCCTGGAAACTCCCCAGATCTTAATCCCATTGAGAACTTGTGGTCAATCATCAAGAGACGGGTGGACAAACAAAAACCTACAAATTCTGACAAAATGCAAGCATTGATTGTGCAAGAATGGACGGCTATCAGTCAGGATTTGGTCCAGAAGTTGATTGAGAGCATGCCAGGGAGAATTGCAGAGGTCCTGAAGAAGAAGGGTCAACACTGCAAATATTGACTTGCTGCATTAACTCATTCTAACTGTCAATATAAGCTTTTGTTACTCATAATATGATTGCAATTATATTTCTGTATGTGATAAAAACATCTGACAAACACACAGAAAAACCAGAGGGCAGCAGATCATGTGAAAATAGAAGATTTGTGTCATTCTCAAAACTTTTGGCCATGACTGTACACAGAGAATGGATATAGTGGTCTGATGTGCAAATACAGGTGGTGTGATACAAACAGAGTTAAACAAAGCAATAGTCAGTTACCAAGTGGATGAGTTGTCCAATGGATTATGATGAGTCCTGGGGTTTCTGTAAGGCCTGGCTGTAACCACATGGGGGCAGTGATGTCAGCAGTTGGTCCACGATCCCTCCAAACACCTTACTTGATGTGACCCCCTTTCAGAAGAAGACACCGGCCTCTGTTCTGGGAGGCTTTTTCACATGTAGCCAGCCACTCCCCTCCCTCCGGGAGGCATTCACCCTCCCTTCCCAGTTCTGGTAGCCAAAAGACCTACAGAACCCATTATGGCCCATAGCTCCATACCAGAAGGTCACAGCGAAATGGTTCTGGTACCAACAGATCCGCCTGAGTTTCGGCTACAGGTGGAGACCAAACATGACACATTTATTAGGTTCCTGCTTGGAGATCTCCGTATCTCCGCTTATATATTATCACTAACCTATGACCATAGGCATATCCGCCTTGGCCTCTGTGTCGCAAATATATAACTGGTTTATGCCTGTGATGGATGGGCAATTCATAATTCTTTATGAACTCCTGGTTCTATGATGTCTAGGATTTTAGTGATCTGGCTATCAAGCTGACACCCCTCTGCTGAGGGGTTCTTCCTGTAGGAGGACTGGGCCTCCATGCTGTCTGTGAGATGTACACATGTTGCCTGCTTTGAAGGAAGGACCCCTGTGGTGTTTACTCCATCTGCTAGTTGACAGCAAATGGCTAGTATTAGATCATGGCTAGCATTGATCATACTTCCACATTCCTCACAATAGTCCTTTGCAATGTGGTTTGAGGAGGCTTGTAATGCACCCAAGTTCCTTGAGAGTATCTCTGTACTTCTGCATAGTCTTTACCCTGAGCCCATAACGTTCCTTAAAGGGTTTTTTACCATCTTGGACAATGGGGGCATATTGCTAGAAGAATCGCTTCCATAGACTTGAATGGAAGCGATTGTTCCCACAGAAATAAATGGGGTGGTTAGGTGTAATTACACCTAGTAACCACTACCCCGTTACGGACAGCATATAAACAATGAAGAGGAGGCAGCGCTGATACAGCATGCGCCTCCTCTTCAAACAGCTGATCTGCGGGGGTGCCGGTGTCGGATGTAAACAATGAAAATCAGACATTCAATAACTGGCTGACGCAACAATACTTTTCAGGGGATATTTTTAGGAAACTACAGATAAAACATATGAAAAGTAAGAGATTCATGAAAGATGGTAAAATAAAAAGGAGAAAAAAGTAACGCAACCCCCACCATCAACAACCCCGCCAACACCACCCCCACCATCAACAATACCCACATCACCCTGCCGCTAACACCACCCCCACCATCAACACCCCCGCCAACACCACCCCGCCATCAACACTGCCCACATCACCCTGCCGCTAACACCACCCCAACCATCAACACCCCCGCCATCAACACTGCCCACATCACCCTGCCGCTAACACCACTCCAACCATCAA
The DNA here is from genome assembly GCA_900303285.1 of Rhinella marina. Lineage (NCBI taxonomy): Eukaryota > Metazoa > Chordata > Amphibia > Anura > Bufonidae > Rhinella > Rhinella marina. The sequence goes on from ONZH01014334.1 coordinate 67,246, forward strand.
CAACACCCCCGCCTCCCAAATTGTCATGCCGCTAACACCATCTCAACCACCTACATCACCCCCGCTGCCAACACCATACCCGCTGCCAACATCCCCACTGCCAATACCACCCCTGCCAACATCACCCCCTGCTGTCAACACCACCCTGCTGCCGACCTCACCCCCACTGGCAACTTCACCCCTGCCACCAAAACCAACCCTTGCTGCCAACACTCGCACTATTGTTGACCTGCCATCATCTATGTATCCTCCTCAAGAGAGGATCAAAAGAAGCTAAGATTCAATGTATCCATTGTTGTCTCTGGACCATCAAAATATAGGTAGGTCAAAAAAAATCTGTACTGATTATTTTTTCTATATATTTTTTTAGCTGTTGGACTTTTTCCTAAGAGTTTAAAGCATACTAGGTTATTATTAGTGACGATTTATTGACATTATGCAGGAAGCTCCCTCTAGTGGTGACTGTGTTTATCTGTATGTAGTAATCTCCTGAGCTCCCTCTAGTGGTGGCTGTATATATCTGTATGTAGTAATCTCCTGAGCTCCCTCTAGTGGTGGCTGTATATATCTGTATGTAGTAATCTCCTGAGCTCCCTCTAGTGGTGGCTGTATATATATATCTGTATGCAGTAATCTCCTGAGCTCCCTCTAGTGGTGGCTATATATATCTGTATGTAGTAATCTCTTGAGCTCCCTCTAGTGGAGGCTGTATATATCTGTATGTAGTGATCTCCTGAGCTCCCTCTAGTGGTGGCTGTATATATCTGTATGTAGTAATCTCCTGAGCTCCCTCTAGTGGTGACTGTATATATCTGTATGTAGTAATCTCCTGAGCTCCCTCTAGTGGTGACTGTATATATCTGTATGTAGTAATCCCCTGAGCTCCCTCTAGTGGTGGCTGTATATATCTGCATGTAGTAATCTCCTGAGCTCCCTCTAGTGGTGGCTGTATATATCTGTATGTAGTAATCTCCTGAGCTCCCTCTAGTGGTGGCTGTATATATCTGTATGTAGTAATCTCCTGAGCTCCCTATAGTGGTGACTGTGTTTATCTGTATGTAGTAATCTCCTGAGCTCCCTCTAGTGGTGGCTGTATATATCTGTATGTAGTAATCTCCTGAGCTCCCTCTAGAGGTGGCTGTATATATCTGTATGTAGTAATCTCCTGAGCTCCCTCTAGTGGTGGTTGTATATATCTGTCTGTAGTAATCTCCTGAGCTCCCTCTAGTGGTGGCTGTATATATCTGTATGTAGTAATCCCCTGAGCTCCCTCTAGTGGTGACTATGTTTATCTGTATGTAGTAATCTCCTGAGCTCCCTCTAGAGGTGGCTATATATATCTGTATGTAGTAATCTCCTGAGCTCCCTCTAGTGGTGGTTGTATATATCTGTATGTAGTAATCTCCTGAGCTCCCTCCAGTGGTGGCTGTAAATATCTGTATGTAGAAATCTCCTGAGCTCCCTCTAGTGGTGGCTGTATATATCTGTATGTAGTAATCTCCTGAGCTCCCTCTAGTGGTGGTTGTATATATCTGTATGTAGTGATCTCCTGAGCTCCATCTAGTGGTGGCTGTATATATCTCTATGTAGTAATCCCCTGAGCTTCCTCTAGTAGTGGCTGTATATATCTGAATGTAGTAAGCCCTTGAGCTCTCTCTAGTGGTGGCTGTATATATCTGTATGTAGTAATCTGAGCTCTCTCTAGTGGTGGCTGTATATATCTGTATGTAGTCATCTCCTGAGCTCCCTATAGTGGTGGCTGTATATATCTGTATGTAGTAATCTCCTGAGCTCCCTCTAGTGGTGACTGTGTTTATCTGTATGTAGTAATCCTCCTGAGCGCCCTCTACTGGTAGTTTTATATATCTGCATATAGTAATCTCCTGAGCTCCCCTAGTGCTGGCTGTATATATCTGTATGTAGTAATCTCCTGAGCTCCCTCTAGTGGTGGTTGTAAATATCTGTATGTAGAAATCTCCTGAGCTCCCTCTAGTGGTGGCTGTATATATCTCTATGTAGTAATCCCCTGAGCTCCCTCTAGTGGTGGCTGTATATATTTGTATGTAGTAATCTCCTGAGCTCCCTCTAGTGGTAGCTGTATATATCTGTATGTAGTAATCTCCTGAGCTCCCTCTAGTGGTGGCTGTATATATCTCTATGTAGTAATCCCTGAGCTTCCTCTAGTGGTGGCTGTATATATCTGTATGTAGTAATCTCCTGAGCTCCCTCTAGTGGTGGTTGTATATATCTGTATGTAGTAATCTCCTGAGCTCCCTCCAGTGGTGGCTATAAATATCTGTATGTAGAAATCTCCTGAGCTCCCTCTAGTGGTGGCTGTATATATCTCTATGTAGTAATCCCCTGAGCTCCCTCTAGTGGTGGCTGTATATATCTGTATGTAGTAATCTCCTGAGCTCCCTCTAGTGGTGGCTGTATATATCTCTATGTAGTAATCCCCTGAGCTTCCTCTAGTGGTGGCTGTATATATCTGTATGTAGTAATCTCCTGAGCTCCCTCTAGTGGTGGTTGTATATATCTGTATGTAGTAATCTCCTGAGCTCCCTCTAGTGGTGGCTATATATATCTGTATGTAGTAATCTCCAGAGCTCCCTCTACTGGTGGCTGTATATATCTGTATGTAGTAATCTCCTGAGCTCCCTCTAGTGGTGGCTGTAAATATCTGTATGTAGAAATCTCCTGAGCTCCCTCTAGTGGTGGCTGTATATATCTCTATGTAGTAATCTCCTAAGCTCCCTCTAGTGGTGGCTGTATATATCTGTATGTAGTAATCTCCTGAGCTCCCTCTAGTGGTGGCTGTATATATCTCTATGTAGTAATCTCCTGAGCTCCCTCTAGTGGTGGATATATATCTGTATGTACTAATCTCCAGAGCTCCCTCTACTGGTGGCTGTATATATCTCTAGTAATCTCCAGAGCTCCCTCTAGTGGTGGCTGTATATATCTGTATGTAGTAATCTCCTAAGCTCCCTCTAGTGGTGGCTGTATATATCTGTATGTAGCAATCTCCTGAGCTCCCTCTAGTGGTGGCTGTATATATCTGTATGTAGTAACCTCCTGAGCTCCCTCTAGTTGTGGCTGTATATATCTGTATGTAGAAATCTCCTGAGCACCCTCTAGTGGTGGCTGTATATATCTCTATGTAGTAATCTCCTGAGCTCCCTCTAGTGGTGGCTATATATATCTGTATGTAGTAATCTCCAGAGCTCCCTCTACTCGTGGCTGTATATATCTCTAGTAATCTCCAGAGCTCCCTCTAGTGGTGGCTGTATATATCTGTATGTAGTAATCTCCTAAGCTCCCTCTAGTGGTGGCTGTATATATCTGTATGTAGTAATCTCCTGAGCTCCCTCTAGTGGTGGCTGTATACATCTGTATGTAGTAACCTCCTGAGCTCCCTCTAGTTGTGGCTGTATATATCTGTATGTAGTAATCTCCTGAGCTCCCTCTAGTGGTGACTGTATATATCTGTATGTAGTAATCTCCTGATCTCCGGCTAGTGGTGGCTGTATATCTCTGTATGTAGTAATCTCCTGAGCTCCCCCTTAATATTGTGGGATTTTTTTATTTGTTTTTTTGTTTTGTTTTTGTGACTGATCATGTCCGGGGTAAGATTTATTTTGCTGATCTTAAATCCTGTTCACTTCAATGAACCTTTTAGTCAGCATTTATATATCTCCTTGTAGGTTTAGCCCTTTGACCCCAGAAGTGCAATTGTTTGAGTAACCTTTAAATGTAATCTAATATGACCAAGAATCGTACCTTTAGCTTTCTATACCGTTCTGTGTCCTTCCTTATCGTTTTTTCTCTATATAGATACTGAATACTATTCCTCCTTTAATCACTACTAGGGAGTGATCAGTATGGAACACCTTCTTGTGTCTTTAGAAACCATATAGATCTGTGTAAACGTCGCCTCTAGTGATAGTAGCAGGAAGCTTGGACCATAACAGGCAATGTGTAGATTTGGAGCTCCTAAAGAGGTTGTCCCACAAAAAATATTCTACAGTTTTCAAACCAGCACCTGGATCTGAACACTTTTGTAACTGCATGTAATTAAAAATTTAGTAAAGCCACTGAGTTATTCAATAAAATGTATCTGTATAGCGCCACCTGCTGTTTATTTTTGTCTTATTTCTTTGTCCTGCTCACTGAGAAGGCCGCACATGCTCTGTTTCATCCTTTAACTGCCTCCTGAGCTGTGATAGGGAGAGCTGAGACAAGCCTCCTGAGCTGTGATAGGGAGAGTAAGGACACGCCTCCTGAGCTATGATAGGGAGAGCTGAGACACGCCTCCTGAGCTGTGATAGGGAGAGTAAGGACACGCCCCCTGAGCTGTCAGCTTGACATAAATTGAGCAGAGCAATGAAGGTGGAGATCTCTGGATCCATGTGAGGTACAGGACTGGTTCTAGCTTTGTTAGAAAGAGGTTTTTGTGTCCTACATGATGTCTGATTTTCATTTATTTGAAATCTCTCATGGGATAACCCCTTTAAGTGTCAAAGGGAAATCATTTACGCTGTGGATTTTTCACTTATTTTGTTCTTCTTTTCCTCCTCTATTCTGGATCAGTTTGTTTCCATTCACTGATAGCATTATCGTTTGCATCTGTAAATTGAAAACCTGTACAGAACTAATACTTCTCACAGCTTAGGTCTTTGTACTGAGACATTGTAACAAACTATGAGGACAGGAGCGAGGTTTGTTCTTAGGGCAGAGAGGATTGTCTAGACTGGAACAAACCCTCAGCTCTGAGAAGTATGAGGTGCCTGCAGGATTTACGCCTGTGGATGTAATTTCCTGTGTACAGTTTCCTGCAGTTCCCTGCTGATCCTGACTTCTCCACTAGATGGCACTCATCGCCTAATATTGCAGAGTAAAGACGCGTTAGGTGCACAGCACTTATGACAAGTCATTTCTGCTGTTCAGTGGATTTCCAAGAAAACATGCCTTATTTCACAGAATGTCGTCTTTAACCGTGTACTTCAACCCCGCGATATGACGCACAAAGGGACGAGCTTGAGAATGCTCAGAATTGCTATTCACTGCCAACATCTCCACCGACTGACTCTCATAAGTCTTAAAGTACCCCTGGCCTAAAATGGCCGATAACAGAGGACAATAGACTGCTCACATCTCCTACAGTCCTCCCTTGCCAGTTTGGAGTGGCACAAGACTGTTTTCACCTGGTCTATACCCGGCTCTGGAAAACTTTCTGCTCTCTTAGGTCAATTACTGGTCAAAAATGACTTTTAACATGGAGCAATAGATTGTATTCTCCTGTCCTACTATCATCCTCTACCCTGAAATGTCTGATAACAGGGAGCAATAGATTGTATTCTCCTGTCCTACAGTCATCCTCACCCCTGAAATGGCTGATAACAGGGAGTAATAGATTGTATTCTCCTGTCCTACAGTCATCCTCTCCCCTGAAATGTCTGATAACAGGGAGCAATAGACTGTATTCTCCTGCCCTACAGTCATCCTCTCCCCTGAAATGTCTGATAACAGGGAGCAATAGATTGTATTCTCCTGTCCTACAGTCATCCTCTCCTCTGAAATGGCTGATAACAGGGAGTAATAGATTGTATTCTCCTGTCCTACAGTCATCCTCTCCCCTGAAATGTCTGATAACAGAGAGTAATAGATTATATTCTCCTGTCCTACAGTCATCCTCTCCCCTGACATGGCTGATAACAGAGAGCAATATATTGTATTCTCCTGTCCTACAGTCATCCTCTCCCCTGAAATGGCTGATAACAGGGAGCAATAGATTGTATTCTCCTGTCCTACTATCATCCTCTACCCTGAAATGTCTGATAACAGGGAGCAATAGATTGTATTCTCCTGTCCTACAGTCATCCTCACCCCTGAAATGGCTGATAACAGGGAGTAATAGATTGTATTCTCCTGTCCTACAGTCATCCTCTCCCCTGAAATGTCTGATAACAGGGAGCAATAGATTGTATTCTCCTGTCCTACAGTCATCCTCTCCCCTGAAATGGCTGATAACAGGGAGCAATAGATTGTATTCTCCTGTCCTACAGTCATCCTCTCCCCTGAAATGGCTGATAACAGGGAGCAATAGATTGTATTCTCCTGTCCTACAGTCATCCTCTCCCCTGAAATGTCTGATAACAGGGGCAATAGATTGTATTCTCCTGTCCTACATGGCTGATAACAGAGAGCAATAGATTGTATTCTCCTGTCCTACAGTCATCCTCTTCCCTGAAATGGCTGATAACAGGGAGCAATAGACTGTATTCTCCTGTCCTACAGTCATCCTCTCCCCTGAAATGGCTGATAACAGGGAGCAATAGATTGTATTCTCCTGTCCTACAGTCATCCTCTCCCCTGAAATGGCTGAAAACAGGGAGCAATAGATTGTATTCTCCTGTCCTACAGTCATCCTCTCCCCTGAAAATGTCTGATAACAGAGAGTAATAGATTGTATTCTCCTGTCCTACAGTCATCCTCTCCCCTGAAATGGCTGATAACATGGAGCAATAGATTGTATTCTCCTGTCCTACAGTCATCCTCTCCCCTGAAATGTCTGATAACAGAGAGCAATATATTGTATTCTCCTGTCCTACAGTCATCCTCTCCCCTGAAATGCTGTAACAGGGCAATATTTGATTCCCTGTCCTAAGTCATCCTCTCCCCTGAAATGGCTGATAACAGGGAGCAATAGATTGTATTCTCCTGTCCTACAGTCATCCTCTCCCCTGACATGGCTGATAACAGAGAGCAATAGATTGTATTCTCCTGTCCTACAGTCATCCTCTCCCCTGAAATGTCTGATAACAGGGAGCAATAGATTGTATTCTCCTGTCCTACAGTTCATCCTCTCCCCTGAAATGTCTGATAACAGGGGGCAATAGATTGTATTCTCCTGTCCTACAGTCATCCTCTCCCCTGAAATGTCTGATAACAGGAGCAATAGACTGTATTCTCCTGCCCTACAGTCATCCTCTCCCCTGAAATGTCTGATAACAGGGAGCAATAGATTGTATTCTCCTGTCCTACAGTCATCCTCTCCTCTGAAATGGCTGATAACAGGGAGTAATAGATTGTATTCTCCTGTCTATAGTCATTCTCTCCCCTGAAATGTCTGATAACAGGGAGCAATAGATTGTATTCTCCTGTCCTACAGTCATCCTCTCCTCTGAAATGTCTGATAACAGGGAGCAATAGATTGTATTCTCCTGTCCTACAGTCATCCTCACCCCTGAAATGTCTGATAACAGGGAGCAATAGATTGTATTCTCCTGTCCTACAGTCATCATCTCCCCTGAAATGTCTGATAACAGGGAGCAATAGATTGTATTCTCCTGTCCTACAGTCATCCTCTCCTCTGAAATGTCTGATAACAGGGAGCAATAGATTGTATTCTCCTGTCCTACAGTCATCCTCTCCCCTGAAATGCCTGATAACAGGGAGCAATAGATTGTATTCTCCTGTCCTACAGTCATCCTCTCCTCTGAAATGTCTGATAACAGGGAGCAATAGATTGTATTCTCCTGTCCTACAGTCATCCTCTCCTCTGAAATGTCTGATAACAGGGAGCAATAGATTGTATTCTCCTGTCCTACAGTCATCCTCTCCCCTGAAATGTCTGATAACAGGGAGCAATAGATTGTATCCTCCTGTCCTACAGTCATCCTCTCCTCTGAAATGTCTGATAACAGGGAGCAATAGATTGTATTCTCCAGTCCTACAGTCATCCTCTCCTCTGAAATGTCTGATAACAGGGAGCAATAGATTGTATTCTCCTGTCCTACAGTCATCCTCTCCCCTGAAATGTCTGATAACAGGGAGCAATAGATTGTATTCTCCTGTCCTACAGTCATCCTCTCCTCTGAAATGTCTGATAACAGGGAGCAATAGATTGTATTCTCCTGTCCTACAGTCATCCTCTCCCCTCCTGAAATAGATTGATGGTAAGGTCCTGAGACTAGTAAAACAGCGTTACCTGTGAAGAAACAAGTACTGTCCCTCTAAAAAAACATACCTCACCATTTACCATATTGAGGATGGAGGATACATTGTATCACTGTCCATCTGGCAGAAGTTATCATATGACTCGGATTGAACGGATCTGGAATTTTCCAGCATATAAAGCGGATTGTATAATCCCGAAAGGGAGGGGGGTATAATGACATTTTTCATCCACCGCCATTGTCTCAGATCTGTTATCACATGAATAGCTTCTCTAAAAACTTCTGCACGCAGCATTACTCTGCAGGGAAGCTGTGAACCCTCCGTAGTTCTCAACGTCTGTGAACTGGTATTAAAAATTAAAGCCCCCCCCCCCCAACTAACCCCCACCCCCACCCCCACCCCCTTTCAGTAGCTGCAACCTCCTCCTCCTATTTGTCTGCCATGAAAAACCAGGCAGCTAAACCTCACCCTTTAGACAAGCCCCACCCCCTTTAAATTAGCACCATCCCCTTAGACACAGATGTCAAACCCAGCATGCCCTGATAGCTGTAGGATACAATTATAGGTTTTCATTTTTGCCAAAATTTTAGTAAACTCTTCCGTTCAGACATTTGCAGTGTCTTGCAGGATCTGCCAGGTTTTTGGGTTCAGTGTCCCTTTAAGACGTCACCTCCCCGGTTCCGCAGATCTGTCTCTTCTCTGCTCGGATCACATTTCCTGTGTTATAAACTGCAGAAAATGTCATAATCGGCGGGTGCACCTCGGCCTCACGTTCCCAGGGGCCCGGCGGGGGCAGCAGAGTCAGGACAGGTGTCATTATATCATTATAATGTCCATATGCAAAGCACGGGGGTCATGTGACTGGCTAACCGCAATAATACGGGGGCGCAACCAAAACATTGTGAGTGTTATGTGGATGGAGCAGTCACTGAGAGGGTTTGAATGAGGCTAATGGCGCCACCCTGGTCCGTGGCTGTGTCTGGTACTGCAGCTCAGTCCCAGTCACTTACAACCAGTAACCAGCGCTGATTCTGGAGTAGGCCTCCATGTTTTCTGACCTCGTACCCGCAGTGGGCGCAGCTAAACCAGGATCCTGTTCTCCTGTGGCCCCGCACAGACTGACCTCCAGTTTCTCCAGTGTCCTGGATGGCAAATCCAGGGGTTGGTCCCAGTCCCGTTATTTCACCCCCAGATATTATCAGCGCATCACTGGGGACATCAGCTATTCAGGTCTTCATGAAAGCAGGGTGACGACCCCCATGATATGTCCACGTCCAGGGAGGTTAGGAGGTGAGAATGTGGGAAAGTTGGGTGACAACCAGTATGGCTGCTGATCAGGAGCCAGGGAAGGCTGGGTGACACCCTGATTGGGAGACACAGACACCCAGCTTTCCCACAATCAGAAACCTGGATTCTGAGGGAAATGCTCTTTAGACATAAAGGATCTGTATAAAGTGCCCGCACCTTTATGATTTCAGCTCTGCAGCTTTGAGTAATGAGTGACCTGAGAGCTTTGTGGTTATTATTGGGCCTTCACACTGGAAATCGAGTGGTTAACATGAGTGGGGGAGAGGGGCAGCGACAACGAGAGCACGAACACGACTACATACGTTATCGGCCTCCAAAACCGCGCCACAAAAATCCTTAAAGAGACAGCAGCACATTACTTAGATACCAGCGGCTGACCGCCATTGCAGTGCTTGCCCCCCATTCAGGACCCCCATTTATTACGTAGGTAGGAAAGGCAACTGTGCAGTACTTCTGTTCTCCTGTGGGGGCGCTGCAGGGAAATTGATGACATGCTGTCAGGGTCTCAAATAGACTATAACTGATTACTGAGTGTCCTCAGAACTGGGAGACCCTCTTATCAGCTTATGCGGAGAGCTCCTTTAAATTCTTTATTAGCTGGAGCTCAGGATTCGGACACATCATCAGTAATCCGTGAATGTCTGATAGAGGAGGGGAATACCTCATCCAATGTCCGAGAATAAGCAATAAACACGCCCTCAGAAGTTTACGGTGTCGGGGGAGGGGCTGTTAGTGGCTGATGTGTCTCTAATTGCACTGATGGAAATCGCTTTCTCGATAATGGATTCAGAACAGGATACAGCGGACACATTTGTGGAAGCAAAAAACTCATCAAACATTCAGTGTTTGGCAGAGAAATATGACTGAGGTTCAGAATATGGAGAGACGTACCGGGCGCCTCCAGGAGCGTTTCTGATCTCCCATTCTATATCCATAGACATTAATATGGTGCTGCCCCCCCGCCCCCCACCCCCACTCCACCCCTGCTGCTCTTCTGGGGAGGCTTTCTATCTGATTTTGGAGGATGTCTGTGGGAAGCTGGATGTTATACACCTGTAGTTATGGTAGACTGCATGGCTGGGGCTGGATTTTATACACTGTGGTAATGGTAGACTGCATGGCTAGAGGCTGGATGTTATACACTGTGGTAATGGTAGACTGCATGGCTAGAGGCTGGATGTTATACACTGTGGTAATGGTAGACTGCATGGCTAGAGGCTGGATGTTATACACTGTGGTAATGGTAGACTGCATGGCTAGAGGCTGGATGTTATACACTGTGGTAATGGTAGACTGCATGGCTAGAGGCTGGATGTTATACACTGTGGTAATGGTAGACTGCATGGCTAGATGCTGGATGTTATACACCTGTGGTAATGGTAGACTGCATGGGTAGAGGCTGGATGTTATACACTGTGGTAATGGTAGACTATATGGCTAGAGGCTGGATGTTATACACTGTGGTAATGGTAGACTGCATGGCTAGATGCTGGATGTTATACACCTGTGGTAATGGTAGACTGCATGGCTAGAGGCTGGATGTTATACACTGTGGTAATGGTAGACTGCATGGCTAGAGGCTGGGATGTTATACACTGTGGTAATGGTAGACTGCATGGCTAGATGCTGGATGTTATACACCTGTGGTAATGGTAGACTGCATGGCTAGAGGCTGGATGTTATACACTGTGGTAATGGTAGACTGCATGGCTAGAGGACTGGATGTTATACACGTGTGTAATGGTAGACTGCATGGCTAGATGGCTGGATGTTATACACCTGTGGTATGGTAGACTGCATGGGTAGAGGCTGGATGTTATATACCACTGTGGTAATGGTAGACTATCATGGCTAGAGCTGGATGTTATACAGCTGTGGTAATGGTAGACTGCTATGCTAGAGGCTGGATGTTATACACTGTGGTAATGGTAGACTGCACATGGCTAGAGGCTGGATGTTATA